>APFE031477646.1:0-19552 GCA_000404065.3 Pinus taeda
CTTTTAATTAGGGCTTTGTATATTCTTATCTTGTCCATTTTAAGAGAATCATCAACAGCTTCGTTAATTGCTCTCCTCGCATTTTTACAATCCTTGTCATACCAAGGATTGGTTTTGTTGATCTAAATGGACCTATATTAATTTATTTATATGCTGATCTAAATGGAATTTTTATTTCTATAAAAATGCATAATGATTTAAAATATGTGAAAACTTGAATGATAAATAATACCATCAAGAACCATTTGAATGTGAATAAGAGATTTAAAAAAAAAGGACTAAAACATATAAGTAAATAACAAGCATTGTTTCATGTGAAAAATGATGGGATTTTCTAAAGAAGAGAGTGAGATTAACCGTTAACATTAATAACATTATTGATGTATTAATGTGTGTATGGTTAATAGGCCCTGATATATTAGAAGGTAAATCCAATTGATGAATTAATGTGTTTGGGGCTAATAGGTCCTCAGATAAAAGAGAGGATATGAGACAGGAAGTGCCAATGAATTTATGAATTTTAGAGAAATGCAAAAAAATGGAGACTTTCTTATTTGCTAGACTTATCAAATTACATTTTTTAAAGATTTTATGAACATATTAAATTGATTTATATTTATGATTTAGTTTTACAATTATCAATTTCAATTATATTTATCTATGTTTATGTTTATGTTATGTGAAACAAATATTTATTTTATACTTCTGAATTTAAAATATATATGTTATTAGTTAGATAAATGGAATAGGAGAATAGGAAGGTATCTCTTCTTGACAAATATTTCAGTATGCACTAATAATTTTATACATATAATTAAATTTTTCCTTTATATTTATAACATATTTATTATAATTTTAATTCTTATATTAAATTTTGTGTTTTTAACATATATAACTTATACTTAAAGTTAACTATCTTTTTACAAGTTCATAACATTTTTATTGTAATTTTAAATACTTACCTTAAAATCTCTGGTTTTAGCCAAAATTTCAATCCTAATTATCTTTATACATTGATGTGAAAATACACAACTTTTCTATACAATTTTAATCTCTATCATACATTTCATCCATGAAAACTCTCTTTTAACATTTTAAAATGTGAACGTCACTGCATCAAGTTGAAAAACATAAATCTAGCACTACTGAATAATATATATATATATATAAATTTATTATATATATATATATATATATATATATATAAAATGTAATTAAATACTAATTATAAAAATGAATTTTTTATATATTTAATTAGTTTATTCTAATTTATGAGAAATTCTTCAACTCGTAAATCACAATAAAATTTATATGTGGACGGGTTTCGAAACCAACTAGTTTATTCTATATATTTAAATTTGTTTCCAATTTTAAGTTAAGAAAATTTAAACATTTTATATTATTATATTCATTTTCCATTTCAAAAACTATAAAAAAATTCAAATGTTACCTGCAAATATTTCCATTTAAATACACATTCTTAAACTAAATCATTGGCATTAATAAACATCGAAATAAATTTGTTAAAATACAATAATATGTTTAATTTTGAAATAAATTTTCAAACCTTTAAATATGATATTATTATTTTTTCATTGAATATGAATTTCAATACTAAGCTATTATAAATTACTTTGATTAATACCAAATTAGTAAAAATTATCCCTTAACAATAAATTAATTATTTATCAAAACTTTACAGTTAAACGATATAATTCCATACCAAAAAACATTGTTTAATATAATTTAGGATTAAACAGTAAATACAAATACAATTGTACTAGCGTTATCAAGAGGAAAACACTTTATTAAATATACCTGTTAAGCAGGCCCACGCGTAAACGATAATTAACCATTTAGCATGCGCACAAATCACTAATACCTAATCAACCAGTGTGAGTGAATAATATTAGCCGATTTGATGAGTTCACCGGAAATAGATTTATTATGTGTTAGGGCTAATTTTAAAAAATTGAGACTGTAATATAACGCATTATTTCTCTGTTTTTTAAATATTTTTTATATTAGATTTAATGGTGATAGATAATGAGAGTCATGTAATGATGAAATTATTTTTGCGCTATTTAAGATAAAAATAAATTGTTTGAAAATATTTGGGAAGAAAAGCTAGAGTTTAGAAAACCCTTGGTTAGTTTAGAGAAAGTTGTGTTGGTCATGTCCACATGATGATCCTTCTCCAAAAATTTTCCTCAAAATTTTTAGGAGAAAAATAAAATAAATTAAACTAGCATTTATCCCTGATGTTGCAAAGGAAACACTGTAAGGCATAGAGTGTGGAAGAATAGAGACATGTGAATGGGCATTGTTGAAAGCAATGGTAGATGATAAAGAGTTGCAATTGAAATCGTTAGTTATGTGTATGTTGAATATAGATATTTTATAAATATAGTGTGTAGAAGAATAGTGACTTGTGAATGGACATTGTTGAACGCAAGGGTGGATGATATTGAGTTACACTTGAAACTATTAGTTATGTGTGTTTTGAATATGGATAAGTAATAGTAGTGTGTGGAAGAATAGCAACATGTGAATGGACATTCTTGAAAGCAAGGGTGGATGATAATGAGTTATAGTTAATGTTATATAGAGGTTATCCATTATTCATGTAGTAGTTGTTCTTTATGTGAACATATTTTTGTACATTATTTTAAGTTTTTTTTTGTATTTGGAGATTTTGTTTTTCCATATATTACATATTTGAGAATGAATTGTCACTTTTAAAGAGGGCACACAAGGTTGCTAGCTGTCACAAACCATCGTGAGAGTAAAAATTAAATGTCCTTTTCCTACTACATGGTTATGTCAACTAGGTGTTTCGAAAAATACAAGTGAAAGCCATCAAACTCCTAGCTGAAATCAAACTCTCGATGAAATTTTCCTAAATATAGGGATGCACAAATTAAGTGAAAGCCATCAAACTCCTTGCTGAAATCAAACTCTCGGTGAAATTTTCCTAAATATAGGGATGCACAAATTCCTTAACTTGCCAGAACTCTATTAAAATGACATTTTTCACTACTAACTTCATATGAAATGTCATGAACTTTCTTTTGAATAAAACCTCGAATGTGTTTTTAATATCCCAATTCAACTCTCGTGAAATTTTCGTAAATATAGGGATGCACAAATTCCTTAACTTGCCAGAACTCTATTAAAATGACATTTTCACTACTAACTTCATATGAGATGTCAATTAAATTGTTTTATTATTATTATTTTATTTTAATGTTTCATTATGCATACTAAATCTTCTTTTCATATAAAACTAAATTTAAATGTTTACTCATTTACAAATACTACAACACATACCACTTTTTCGGATTGATGTTTATGAGTAGTCAGCCAAAACTTGCCAAATCCTTCAATTTCTTTTCCAAGATTTCAGAGATGCCCATTTGAAAACCCTGGATATATTAGTGTCTGATACGAACAAGTTTCGAACATACTGGTTGTTGCGGTACAAAGTTTTCTGTAAATTGCTACCAAGCAAGGAAGAAGTCAAAAGTGGATTGGTATTAAAACCATGGCCGCAGCTCAAGGACATGTGTTCTTGTCCCCAAATAAGACACTGCAACTGACATATGAGGGTGAGTTTTAATGAGGTACTCATAGCAAGAGCCCAGCTCTCCACCATAACAAACAAAGGGGGCATACCCTCATCTACAGATATTGTAAAGCAACTGTAGCCATATTTTGAATATTGCTACAGGGGCTTAGAGCATACATTCAATACAAAAATAAAGACTCCACATTCAAAACAAAAATGGAAAGATAAGATGAGAAACATATTGGATCATAAAGCAATAGAGAGTATAGTGGAAGCATGGGATCCTTATAATTCTCGTTGGTCCTCCTTAAGCCTTGCTAAGGATTGGTGGCTTAGGCAAGAAGAATGATTTTCTAGGTATCATTTTCATTTTGTTGCTCCTATGAGGCTTCTTAGATTCAAAATTTGAAGGGACCCAACATGGGAAAAGTGTTGTTTGATGGCTTGGGCCTGTAACACATATACTGGTACTCATATTGGGCTATGCATTTATATACACCCTTTGGCTCTAGTTTTCCAACCATAAATCTCTCTGACAAAAGCACTGTCTTGACTGGAACCCTTCTTATGGTGACAATGACAAGAACTTCATGCAGAGACCCCACATTATTTACATAATTCTCAATAATCGGTGGTAAGCCGGAAATAAGGTCATTGCAGAAGAAACAGATTCCTAGTACACGTGAATTCACCCTCAGAAGCAATCCATTCAAACCTTCTATGCTGAGTTTTCTCCGTGCTAAATATTTATACTTTTCTGCCTTCCATAGTTCCAAGAGAACATTATGGTTAGAAAAATTGCTGCAATTAAGGAAGGGACACCAACCTCCCTGTGGTACCTTATTCAATACAGATGATAAATAAACGCCTTTAGAGATAGCAAAAAACAGAGTGAAAGGTAGTATAAGCAAAATATTTTGTGTAAACGATGTCCCATGCACCATTTGTCATATATTATCCTTCTAATATTCTCACCAGTGAAGAAAACAATTTTTTCCAAGCCCCAAAAGTCAACAAAAACAACATATTATCAATACAACAATGCAAAGGTTTCTATCTTCCTATATTTTACATCACAACTAAGCATCAAGGGCTGGCACTTCCAAAGGAGCGTGATCAATTCTTCTTAAAATTTTCCACAACCAAAACAACACCCTCAAGACCAGTAACAATATAAGTAAGAAAAATAAAATATCTAACCATATATATGTTATTATTCTCCGTTGGTAATCCATAAGTGGTGATGTTTCAAGAGGTGATGCGCATTCAAGCAACAAGCTAGCCAATGTTGTCAATTTGTTGTAAAACATTTGGGAGACAAACTTTGAATCTCAAATTCACCAAACAATGAGAACGATTAAATAGCTCTAATTATCTCCATATAGCCCAGCTCACATATCCACTATCAAAACTGAAGTAAATTGAAAATGCTATCAAAACTTTTACCTCTTCCAAAACATAATTTAAAAACACATTGTGACATCTTGTCCATCTTTTACCTATCTAATGAACCTAAAAATCACGAAACTTTGGTATTCTTCTTCTACAATGCCAAGATTTCAAATCATGATTCATACATAGGTAATCTACCATAAATTTAAAAATGAATGCATATTTAAAACATGGTAAATGCTTAGAATTTTCATTATATACTGAATATCAGTACATTATGATATGAAATAAGGCAACATTTTTCATCCCTATGGTGGAAAATAAGCTCGAGGGAAGCAACTAAGAGCCATGGACTGTTTTATGATTGAAAATGTTGCTGTAATCAATGCTTGACTGGCTACAATGGTTGCTAAAGTGGCAACAATGAACATTGACCAATACACAGGCTGTAGTATTGCTTTGTAAAATGTAGAGCCTATGTCCCCTCGGTTTTTTATCAAATAAGTCACTTGTCTCATATATGTGATAAGCAGAGATGGGTAAACCAACACACAGAAAGCAAGTTGCAACAAACAACCCAAATTTCTCATTATGGTACTAAAACTTGAGGATGAAGCACACAGGTATGATGAAATACTAATAATTCTGTCCTTGATATATAGCTTGGACCTAGATTGATTTCCTGTTGAAATGGCCCAAGTCTGCAAACATGGCATCGGCACTTGGATCCAGTTAGAACAAAACACTGATGTTAGTGTTTCTATTTGTATAACTTTAACATAAATAATTGGGATGAAGTTATGAATTTTGTTTGAGAAAATCATTGGTATTGATTTATCAATTGAGTTAGAAAACAATTCCAAGTATACTATATGGTAAAATGAGACACATATCATCATGCGAATAATCAATACCCGTTATACATAAGACTACACCTCCAAGCATCACCCATCCTTATTAGTGATATTCATGAAAGTAATAGTATATATAATATGGGTTGAATGCCTTGAATGCTCTAGGATAATATTTCACAATATTATATTGTCCTATCATGATGTTGGTCACGAACCAAGCAATCATTATGGGTGAGAACATGAAGCTAACTTTACTTGCACCGAGTACTTACACTCTAGATGAAACACCAATGTATTCAAAATGCTTCTCTGAGTACTCTTGCTGAAATTCATAGCACTCAGTGCCATTCATCTTATCAAAATTTCACCTGTTTAAAACAGCTCAGACACCATCATCATACTCAGAGAAGCATTTTGAATACATTAGTGTTTCATCTAGAGTGTACGTATTGGGTGAATAAGTGGAGAGAGTTTGGTTATGCTCTCAAAGATTATCCCAAAGAAGAACAGGGAAGTAGCCATGATATAGGTGTTTTGAATTCTACATATTGCAGGTTTGTTCAGGTGGATCCTAATATTTATGTTTGTCTCTTGCTAGAGTGTAGAAATAGCAAAGCCTTAGCAGAGGGCAAGAGGGTTCATGGCCATATAGTTAAAACCGGCTTTGAGCCAAGCATCTATTTGTGGAATTGTATGATTGACATGTATGTGAAGTGTGGGAGAATTAAGGATGCATGCCAAGTGTTTGACACAATCCCTGAACGACATGTTTGTTCATGGACTACGGTTCTTACAGGTTATGTAAAATGTGGGTATGTGGAAAATGCACGGTGTCTGTTTGACAAAATGCATGAACGTAGCATAGTTTCCTGGAATGCAATGATTGTGGCATATGCTCGATGTGGTGATCAGGTTGAAGCCATGGATTTATATGGCCAGATGCAATGGATGGGCATGAAACCTGATGAGTTCACCTTAGCCAATGTTGTAAGTGCATGTGCAAGCGTGGTGGATTTAGGATATGGGAGGAAAATTCATGGACAAGTTGTTAAGCTTGGATTTGAGTCAAATTTATTTGTTGGGACTGCTCTTGTTGATATGTATGCCAAATGTAGGAGAGTAGATGGTGCATGCCAAATGTTTGATTTAATGCTGATTCGAAATATTGTTTCTTGAACTGCCATGGTTGCAGGATATGCCCAAAATGGGCAAGCGGACGAAGCCACAAGGTTTTTTAATCAAATTCACCAGACCAGTATGAAGCCAAATGAGTTGACATTTGTCAGTGTCGTCAATGCATGTGCTATTCTCATTGATTTGAGGTTTGGCGGACAGGTCCATTCGTATATTATCAGAAGTGGATTCCAGTCCCAAGTTTCTGTGTGCAATGCTATTGTTACAATGTATGCCAAATGTGGAGGCATAAAAGATGCACGGAAAGTTTTTGAGAAGATGATTGAGTGTAATGTTGTCTCATGGAATTCAATGATTGTTGGTCATTCTCAGCATGGGGATAGGGTGGAAACCTTGAGAATTTTTGAGCAAACGGTCGATTCCAACCACTACTACTATAACCTCCCACTACTATAACCTTTTGGCTAGGTGCTTAGATATGACCATTCTACATATATATGTGAATTGGGGTGATGTGAACCAAAAACCTCTTCACATATAATACTTCATTTACTTACACAACCATCATTAGTTGAGTTGTCACAGGGCTACAAATCTACTCCGTCATTAACAACATAAGATTAATATATATATATATATAAATATATATATTATATATATATATTATATATATATATATATATATATAACTCATCTATATATATATATGAATGAATGAAAGAAAACATTTAAAAGAAGATATTTACTAATTAAAATATTTGATTCCTCTCATGCAATCACCCCTTTAAACATTTGCATTCCCTTCACTCGTATCACCTAGGTCTACTCCAAGAAAGGATAGGCCAAGTCCTCCTTTTGGGTGCCATATACATGTAATTTACAATTTTCATCTGCAAAGTAATATTTCTTTTTGTTATTTCTATTCAGTAATTTACAAATTTCCATTTCCAAAGCAATCTTTTTTTGTTATTATTATTCAGGACTTATGTGGCTATTCTCTCATTTTAACACACAGTTTCTCTCCTCACTAGATCTCACTTTTTTAGTTGCATATCACCGTACTAGACCTTTTTATTTCCTCTCATACAATATTCATGTATATAGGTAAAATCCCAATCAGGCTTCTCTATGTTAGTTTTAGCTTCAACATATACTGCTTTGACATTTGCAACCATCTTACATTTGGGTGCCATATACATGTAATTTAAAATTTTCATCTCCAAAGTAATATTTCTTTTTGTTATTTCTATTCAATAATTTACAAATTCCATTTCCAAAGTAATCTTTTTTTGTTATTATTCTTATTCAGTACTTATATTCTCTCATTTTAACACACAGTTGATCCCCTCACTAGATCTCACTTTTGTAGTTGCATATCACCCTACTAGGCCTCTATTTCCTCTCATAGAATATTCATGTATGTAGGTAAAATCCCAATCAGGCTTCTCTATGTTAGTTTTAGCCTCAAAATATAATTCTTTGACATTTGCAACCATCTTACATTTGGGTGCCATATACATTTAATTTAAAATTTTCATCTCCAAAGTAATATTTCTTTTTGTTATTTCTATTCAATAATTTACAAATTCCATTTCCAAAGTAATATTTTTTTGTTATTATTATTATTTAGTACTTATATTCTCTCATTTTAAGACACAAATGATCCCCTCACTAGATCTCACTTTTGTAGTTGCATATCACCCTACTAGACCTCTATTTCCTCTCATACAATATTCATGTATGTAGGTAAAATCCCAATCAAGCTTCTCTATGTTAGTTTTAGCCTCAACATATAATGCTTTGCCATTTGCAACCATCATCTCCTTCTACAAGCCACAATCCCTTCTTGTCAATAAAAAATGAGATAGAAATAAATATGTTTTATAACATATGATAACACATAAACAATTAAAAATACATGAACACCATATTTTACCCTTGAATCTCTTAGGAGAAAATTGAATAATATATCTACTATTTCTCATGGCTTAAAACAGGCCAAACCAGCCAAAGTGAGCCCTCCACTCAATTCACGAATATTACAATAGAGAATCATCAAGCTTTTAACAACTTCATCACATATAATCCACGGGCTCTAAGACCATGGGCCACAAAAGTGATGTGCCCACATTTATGATTTCCTTTTTTAATTTATTATTACTTAGTATACAATCAAATTATGTAATCACGAGTCAAAAACATACTAAATTACTCCATAATGGCTTAGCTCATCATTCTTAATACCAATAAAAATATTCATTATATCCCTTATAACTTTGTAAAAATCTTCTTTTAGTAAGAAGTCAACGAAAACTTCATATGGATGATCCAATTAAATACTTTCTTTTCAGTATTTATCCATTTTCTAAAATTTCTTATAACATACTATAGCCTTAAGGCGTTTCCATTGGAACATGTGGTGCAATGGCAAGTTACTCCTTTTTGAAACCTATCAAAATTTCTCGAATTAATGTATGTTTCCTATTCTTTTAAACGTATCAAAATTTCTCTCGTTCAAAATTGTTATTTAATGAGTTGTTCACTATTTGTAGTCACAAAAAACTTTATGAGTCTCTAGTGGTCCTGAACAAAGTTTGTGAGCCTCTAATGGGTCCTGCACTCTTTGCTCTCGCAAACAGCCTAATTGAAAATTGTTATTTAATGGATTATGGACTCTTTGTGCTAACAAACAGTTTTACTAGTCTCCAGTAGGTCCTGCACTCTGCGCTCACAAAAAACTTTCAGTCCCTCGTAGGTCCTTTCAATACAAAGATAAAACATGATTTCCAATTATGAAAATCTGAATAGTGAGGAACTGGTTATCAGAAATTATGTAGCTTGCCTAACATCCCATGGCATAATTATCCAACTGTGAATCCTCTTTCCAACAAATTAATTAGTCTTCTCACTTTTTGATTTGGGTTCAGCCTTGTATGGTATCTTGATTGCAGATTCCCCAAATATTTAGGTGAGCAGTTAAATATTTGACAGCATTTTTGAAGGCGCAGTTAAATTTTTGACTAAGTAAGGCGCAGTTAAATTTTTGACTAAGTGTTTTATCTGGATTGCAGATTTCCCACATATTTAATAATCTAACGGACATAAAAACCGTGAAATTTTTAACCACGTCGATATCCTTGTGGATGCTATTTTCCAGTCATTACATGGATACAACCAGAAGTCTTTACACCGGCTGGCGCGCTGAAATGAATGGCAGATAGAGAAGATAACGTATGATCATCTTGAAGGGGCAATGCAGAAAATATTCTGTTGACATAGCCTGAGTATATCGACACTGATAGAGATACGTACGATTTGACATAATCTTTAAATGTTCAAATGAATGATGAAAATAACTGAATCATTTTAAATAGGAATTATCGCTGTCTTTAATGAACTGTCCATATATATCAAAGAATTCCGAGGCCTATTAGAAGTGCACTCGAGAAATATATATGTATAGACACACTGTTTTCTTTTTAATTGAAGTGAGGTTGGGTGTATTTCCATAACAATGTCTTCCCTGACGAAGTCCATGCAATTTGTGGTTAATTATTTATCAAAACTTTACTGTTAAATGATATAATTCCATGCCAAAAAACACTGTTTAATATAGTTTAGGATTAAACAGTAAATACAAATACAATCGTACTAGTGTTATCAAGAGGAAAACACACTATTAAATATACCTGTTAAGCAGGCCCACGCGTAAACGATAATTAACCATTTAGTATGTGTTGTGTAAGGTTATGTAACGATGAGATGCAATCGTATAAGTAGGCAGATCGTCATTTTAAAAATATTATGAAACCTTTAACTGAGCACATGCAAAATCAAGAGTATGGTGTAAACATTATATAAATAAGTACTAAATTATTGAAGAAAAGTTAACAAATTAGTTTTCAATAACAGAGAGATGTAGCTCGGTAGAAAAAATCCACATTGGTCATGATAATCTATGAATAATATTAAGTTAGTTCATTTTTTGGTTAGAAAGAGACTACTTTTACACCATCCTAAGACAAGGAAGGAATAAATGTAGGAATTAAAAGTACCGCCATATTATACCAGAGGAGAAGGTAATACCTTACGGGAGATAGACTTTTAATTGTTGGGGTCGGTATTAGATGAAGATGAAAAATTGACTAAGTTTTGAATAAATAAATTAAATTAAATTAAAACCATAGAATTAAATGAAAAACTGGTTGTTACTACAGTAACGATAGAGTTGAACATAAATAGTAAGCATCTTTAACATATAAAAATCAACGTAGGTATATTTTCATCCAACAAGAGAAAGGACACATTAAATAAACATTTTAGGGTTCAAAAATATAGGAAAATTTAATAAACATGATGCATCCATATTTTCTTAAGGAATTATATAATGTTAGTATCACTGGTGGTTCAAAAGACACATATTAACGAGTCATATTTGGATGCAAACATTCAACTAAATACAAAATAATGGTGCATATTAAAAATGGAGATGAAATCAGATAAAAGTAGGTTTTTAATTTGGTTTTATATAATAAAGAAAAGTATCCAATGGTTATATTTCTAAACGAACTTCGATTAAGGAAATAAATCTACGAAGAATTATCCTAGCAATGTAATGAAAAAAAAGATGTATAATGCATGCCATCTAGTGAAAAAGAAAAGTATTTGACATTATTATTCTTAAAAAAAGAAAAGAAGAGGAATTCTACAAATCATGTAACTCAAATGCAATCCCAAAGATATGAATAAATACAATACCAATGAGAATCCTTGGGGCATACTAAAATACGCCACCAATGAGGCATATAGCCTCTATACCATATTGGTCATACAAACATTAACAGTCACTAGAGGAATTTTTAGGTCTAAAATGGGCCTCCTAAGAAAAATATGCAACACAAATAAAATTTATAAAAACTAATACGATTCAAGATGACTATGTAAACCATGGGGGATGATTCAACATTTTTTAAGTAAAAAAGTAAAGAGAGTAAAAAATAATAAAATAATAAAACTACTTTTTAAACTTGTGTTTTTAACTTATTTTCCTGATATTTTACTCAAATTTTGAGTGTGATTACTCATTGGATGCAAAATTTAATTCATCATACAAGGAGTGCCCATTGATGCATATATTCGATGAACCCAGCTACACAAAAAATGAGAAATATATGAAAAAATTTGATTGCAATCACGTTTTTCATTTATTTATCATTTTTTGTGTACGAGGGGCCATCAAAAGAATGCAACATGGTACTTCTGCGATGAGTAATCAAATTTTGCATCCAACAAGTGTTTCTGCTTGATTGAGTAAGCTCATATGGAGATAAGTTGAAATACAAGTTGAAAACATATTTTTTTGTTTTTAAACTTTAAAATTTGATAACGTAATCTAATATTATTTTATTATTTCCACTACTATTTTATCATTTCCTTAGGAGACCTATTTTAGACCTCAAAACTCCCCTAATGAAATGTATTGAAGTTCAAATACATAGACAAGGGAACTTGAGGGTGATTCTCAATGTTTTATGCCATCATTATGACAAAATTCTCTCAACAAGCATATCTCTCCAATAGAGGGGGGGTTGAGAGAAAATCCTCTCAATATTAGGAGTGCAGGAAAACACATCAAACACATTCCCTTGTGCCTTTGAGAATACCATCTAGGAGCTAAAAAGGGATGATACAACTAACTTTTACCAATGTAAAATGAAATTAGAGATGGATGACTCGTTCCCTGATTACTTGGGACACTTGCACTAAACATCAATGTGTGCATAACTGTAGAGGTCATTCATGAAGGATATTAGCCCTGCTGAATTAAGGGTAAGAGTGATTAGGGTCAATCAATGAAATGAGTTATGACTAAATATAATTTGAGTAGTTGTAATGACGACGAGTCCTGGTGGTTTTCCCTACACAATACCAAAAGTTCCAACAACATCAAATGGCGTGACATGGGTTTCCAATTCCATCTAGGGATTTCAGAGAATTTCATACTAATGTACTGAGAAGGAAATGAGAAACAAAACACAAGGAAAAGTCCCATGTATAAACAAAGACCTCGCAGAGACCAAATTCTCTTTAGTAAACCTTTAGGTAAAAAAGGAAGGAATCCTTAGAAAGTACCTCTATTCGCACCCTGACAAAACTCCTCTCTAGAGAAAACGATCTCACCCTACATGGAAAATCATTTGGGATAGTTAGAGCTCACGGAGGCAGTGAAGAGTAAAGGAAAAAAAAACAAATGTAGAAGCTAATAACCATGAAAAAAATGCACATCGAAGTAGAACAAAATTTGAAATTTCCAGGAGAGAAAGTGGGGAGGTATTATGAAAAACTTGATGTATTCCTTACAGAAGAAAGGAAACTAGTCTTACCATGGTGAATATGGAAATACCTTGGAGTGACTTGGAAGAAATAGAGCCATTATAAACTAATATACAGAAAATTTGTTTTACACATAAGTAGTGTAACTCTATAGCTTAACATACGAGCATCATTCAGAGATTGAGCATGGATTTGAGAAGGGAATGAAGGATGATAAGAACAGACAATTGTTAGGGTACGAACACCTCTCATGGGGGCACTATGATGGTTTTACATCCCCTCACGAGTGAAAAAAAAAACTCGAAATGGGAGATATTTTATTTTGAGGCATTATATTAGGGTTTAGTAGAAGGATGACCATCATTGGATGGTTGACAATATCCCCATCGTTTGTATATATTTTTAGGACTCACAACCATGTGATGCCCACATGGGCTAGGATGAGGTGGCTAATTTCCATCCACACCCAAAACCCCTTGATTATTGCCTCCCAACTATTGAATATGATCAAAACTCAATAAAAAGAGGGACGGAGATTCTGAATAAATGAAAATATAAACCACAATATATATGAATGAACATAAATAAACCAACACACAAGATTTTGTTACCTTTTCAATTGGGGAAACATAATATATTATGCACCTATATATCTTACTCTTCAATGGGATGCATTAGAGATAAGAAGTTAGTGTATTACATGATTGATGTAAAGTCTTAGCGTATGTATTAATGAAATGTGTAAGGAAATTACCTCACTAGTATAGTAAGCTAAGATGTGGTAGTCCTCATAAGACTCAATAACAATGTATATAATGGAATTATTAATGGCTGCCCTAGTAGAATCCTTAGAAAGTCAAATTCCCCTAGCAGCATACCCATTTATGGGAATATCTATCCAAAAAGAAATTAAATACACATTCTATGGCATCCCTGATGAAAATTCGATGTAATAAAGTTAATAATAGAAATATAATAACCAAAGTCATGGAACACGTATTCCAAGATGACTTTTACAAAAACATCCTAGCTTGGTGTTTATCTGGTTTATTATGGCTAATGAAATTGGCAAAGATAAATGAAAAGGCTTTGGGAATGCATGAGGCATTAATTGTCATTTTATTTATTAAAATAATGGAAATTAGGAGAAACTGAAGGCGAAAAGTCATAGGTTGCATGTGAGGAGGAAAATGAAGGAAAATAATGGAAAATTTAAGAAGATGTAGGCCTCGTTAATAAAAAGGCTTCTGAGGATCAATGGGTACCTTTTCTGTCAGTTGAGTTTTGGAACTCTGTCTCTATCCTCTCTCTCACACACTCTTTGACACTTAGAGTTTTCTTGGAGCACTTTATCATTAGATCAAGGAAATCAAAGGAAGGATAAAGAAGGAAAAGGGAAGCAAGGATCAAGAAAGGAAGTGTAGGATCAAGAATCTACAATGGGATTACTTGTAGGTATCAATTTTTATGTGTGATTTCCTTGTTAGGTTTGGCATGCATGGTACATGCATTTGTCTATTTGGTTCTCTTACTATCATTGGCATGGGTTTCTCAAGGTGTGGCAATGTTGTTCAACCTTTCCTTTCCATTTATAGATAGCGATAATGTGATGGGTTCTCTTGTATTTGGTTGAGTTGGATTTCGAATGGTATCATAATTGGTTGAGGTGGTATCTGAAAGAAAGAACACAAGGCCTGGGAATCCTTAGACCAGAGAAGGTTGGATTGCAATAAAGATTAAATTTGTGTTCCTTGGTGGGCCTAGGAGTCCTCGACTGTAAATGGAGAGATGTATGGTAAAGCCTAGAAGTGTGTGCCTTCAATAAGACCTAGGAATCCTTGACTAGTGAATGGTGGAATAAATGGTAAATCTTGGAGGTGGAGTCTCGATTAGTCCTAGGAATCCTCGATTGTTGTATGGTGTGATATACGGTAAATTCTAGAGGCTATGAGATGGGAAAATTCCTCACGGAGTAGGTGGAGAAATTCAGTGGCATCCATGTGTATTTATGGCTTATTGCTCGAGTGGAGATTGCGGTAAAGCCTGAGGAAAGATGGATTGGTATGTTTTGAGTCCTACATTCATTTTTAGAATATGGCATAGGGGTGAATGGTTGGAAGAAATATTTGGTTCAGCCAATATATGGTTGGGTCATTCATGGAAGTCCCATACCTTGTTTGACTTTTAATTCATTAATAATAACTTCCTCATCTTGGTATTTCATGTGTAAATATACTGGTTCATGTGTGATTCTTATGTCTATTATATCCTTGTTATTTCTATTGGTTATAAGCATGTTTTATCATCGACTTGATGTGTGGGTTTCATCAGTTTTTCAATTTGCAAATGAGCATAAAATGAATATATGAACTAACATATGATAATGCAACTATTGTAATAAGACAAAATTGCTTCTTTACAAATATCAGATAAGAATGAGACACCTATGCTTAGATCTATTATTATGACCTGTAGTTTTGCATATTTGTGACATGTTTGACGAAATTCTTATCATGGATATTTGGTGTCACATGAGGTACTTGTAATAATGATAGCATTAGTAGCCTTATTCTATTTTTATGTCTCAGTGCTAAATGTTTTATGAAGTTATGGGAAGTGGCCTCAGTACTAGCCCTAAAAATGTGGTACAAAATTTAGGGAAACTGGCTCAAAAGTAGCTCAAAAAGTCAACAACCGTTAGCATGCCTTGCTATGGGAGAAACAGGGAGGAGTTAGTTGCATGCATGGTTTTTCATGGGAGTAGTTGGCAGTCCAGATCAGTTAAATGTCAATTTTTCTAAGGAATTGGTCACTTGGAAGGGTTGGTTGGCTTCTGAATGTTCTGTAGCATGTGTGGAAGGTCAGATTGGTTTAGTTTTATCAGTGCCACTTCCTTAACTACACATGGGGACGTGAATCACATTATAATAACCTCTTGTCACATGCTTACCCTTGCAGACCAGTTAACTTCGGTAAATGTGGCAGGACAGTGTTACAAATTGGTATTAGAGAGTGGTTCACCCCTTAGACTAGATGGGTGGTGTGTGCTCCATACGCATACATATTGGTTGCATATGTGTTCTTCATGGTTGTTGTATATGTACGTGTTGTGTATGCATGGTGGTGGTCATGGTTGTAATGGTATCATCATGTGAAAGTGGATGATGTGTTGACAGATTTGGTCATCATGAGTGTATGTTGGTTATGTATTGTTTATGGATGTCAATACTTATATATTATTATGCATACATTGAAATGGTTGTAGTTTTCATGCATGAGGTCATGGTACGTGGTTGGTATGATCAGGCATTGATAACTGGATAGTGGTTAAACTGATGTTATATCTTGATGTGATTATGATTATACATATATCATGTTAATCTCGTTAATATTGCAAATGATGTATCCTCCTATAAACTATACTATGGTATGGTGATTATGTTATATTTTGGTTTAAGCTGAGTTGTTATACTTTCAGGAAGAAGATCAAAGATGACTAGCAGGATGGTAGACTACAATTCACGAGACTTTCTTTATGGATCATATGAGCAGTGTCTTGTTACGAAATCTTCTAACTTAGCAGAATAAAGGTGATGCTACAGGATGGTTGTAGTGTTGTACATGTGGTAAGGATAATTTTAAGAGGGATTTTCCACAAAAGTAGGGTGGCGGGCATCAAATTTACGATGCACAGCAAGTGAACATAATTGGGGATATTAGGAAGACAATTCCATGAATTTATGCAATGCTAGATAACAAGGAGGAAGATCACTAGGAAATTGTTATCGAGATGTACTGTAAGCCTTTTCATCAAGTTGTTTCCATTTTTATTAACCTTGGATCTAATTATAGTTATGTTAGCCCTGACCTGGTAGATAAGTACGTTTTAAATAAAGAAATATGTTGAAGACCAAAATTTTCCTTTTTTACACCTTCCCTAAACTCCATTCACTCCTTACTCTTCCTTTTTGACCATAATAATCTCAATAAGCTATCAGCTTGCAAGGTTATTGGAAAAATTAGGTACCTAATCATGTTTTATTTACAGTTTCATTGTTTCCTTATTATTTGGTTTTATATTTTCACAAGCTACTCGATTGCATCAATTCTATAATGAATGATCAATTCTCCAACTTACTTGAAGGATCTGTAGGTACCAAAACATCAAGTGAAGAGCCAAATGTATGGATAGGTAGCTGACAATGGGGATAATGATATCTAGCTATCTTCATGATCCATCAAGTTGATAAGGGTGTCGTAAGAGCAGGTCAACATCGAAGTCAACCTAGTGGAAAAGGAGCCAAAGATGACTCCCACGAGCGAGGTTATCGATGATAAGGATGAAGTTGATATTTTTCCTCATCATTTTCTTCTTTGATAGAAAATCATGAGGAATCTCTACTTCATGATATCTTATGTTATATTTAGAGTTTCTGTCAATTAAGATAGGGATAAAGGTATCTAAACATTTTATTTAAGGAGGCTACAAAACCTACCTCCTCACATGACAATGACATACTAGTTATTATTTTGAAAACACTCTTTACATTTTTAAAATCAAGCTTGATTATTCCTCTGTGTGTTGCACTGATGTGTGTTTAATCTTTGATTGATCGCTACTTACCTACAACTCACAGGATGACCCCCTCTAAGCTGTAAGGTCTCATTTTTTTTTTTTTAATATTTTTGTTTTGTATCTTAATTTGTAGAGCATTATATTATCACAGCTAATCATTCAGTTTTCACTTTCATTGATTGCTTATGACAATGAGAATAGAGATTGTGACAAAGTTTGCTAAATATTTCTTTCATAGATTTAATAATTTTGTTGAGTGAAGGATGAAGAAAATAAATAAAAAATATCTATTATGCACATGTAAATTTTGATCAATTAGAAGTATAATTTCTTTCAATTCTTTATTAGAGTGATTTAGATTTTCCAGTCTCATATTTAAATTATGCATTTAAGATTTAGTTTCATTTTTGTCAAGTGAGAATAAGATCTAGATATGCTGGTGTGATATTTATTTATGGAATTTTAAATTAGTTTTCTTTTCTGCAAGTGTAAAGAGAATTTGGATTTGATTTTTCTATTTACCTTTACACTTTAATTTAGTTTTATAAATGTCATTGTGTTATTTTCTTTTCTTCCAAGAGTGAAAATTTCTTAGCTGAACCATGTGCATGAAAACATCCTAATTCAATTTAAAAATTTACTTACATAATAAAAAATCCTAGCACAAGCAGTGCACATACACTTCATTATCATACAAGCCCTCGTTGATAATTTATGTAGTAATTTAAAATCAATTAAATAACCAAACATTTTGGCACCATTTTTGGGGAAGTGTATATAGGATTCAAATTTTTTTAAGAATATTTTTATTAAAAAATGATAAAAACATATTTATGCATAGGGAAAGAGATCCTACAGGTTGATCTATAAGGAGAGGTAGGATGTCCATTCCAACATCACCACTCACCCCACCATGATCTCCTTTTGTAACACCTTCCGCCGAAACTCATATTCCATTATTTGCAAGTAGACTTAGGCTTCCTGAGGTACAAATATCTAAAATCCAACGAAAAGATTCACCCACTTCTTCTATTGAAGTTGTAGTAGATGAACCTACATTCTTAATAGAAGGAGTAATATTTCTATATTCAATTGGAGAACTAAATCTAGTTCAAGAACGACAAGTCCCTAGTGATGAAGAAGAAGAGGAAACTTATTTTATTCCACTAATAGAAGAGCCGGAAGAGGAGCTACAAAATCCGATTGAACAACACTAGATTAGCTATAAATAATCTAGAATTGTAGGGGAGGGATAAGGAGAAGTACATAATCTCAATTGTTACATTAGGATTGGAGGTGGAAGAGGTAGTAGAGGACGAGGTAGAGGTGAAGGTACAGGAGCACATAGAGGATAACCACAGTTACAATGAATAATATCCCACCCTCCATCCTACCTAATTTCCATGGAGTAAGACATGAGGATCCTGATTTTTTTTTTTTTTTGAGAGTTTGAAGTCTTGTGTAGATCTTATGACTACTTGTTTGATTCTCAAAAATTGAAATTTTTTTGAGTCACTCTTAAACACAAAACACTTAAATGGTTTATGGGATTAAGAACACATACCATAAGAACATGGGGAGAAATGAACAATGCACCATCAGAAAAATACAAAGACTATTTTATGCCTCATAGCTTTGAAGATGAAGTATTTAAAATGATGAAAAAAAAGGATGAAAATGTTGAGTATTTCATTG
>APFE031477654.1:0-16128 GCA_000404065.3 Pinus taeda
TCAAGGTAGGAACTAGATTTAATTTCTCCTCGATGGAATCCATTTTCTCAAGTTAGGGGTCCCTCAACTGTGGAAAAAAATTCAATTTGTTGTAGTTTGGTTTTATTATCTTCATTCCTTCGTATCTCTCGAATAACATACCATAAGGTTTACCAGGATCTTGGTCTAGAAATGGAAGTCCCACATTTTAATGGTTAAAGATGACAAGTCTGATAAAGACGAAGTTATTGAAGGCCTGCGATAGTCCTCCAATTCACAATGCATTGTTGTTGAGGGATTCCATTGGTGAACAGTGGTGCGTTTCATCACACGGAGCGACTTGCCAGGGAAAATTTGGATGATCAGCCACAAGAGAGTGAACAAGTTAAAACCAACTGGCTTTTGGAGAGACTTTAGAGTCTGTTGAAGGGCTGTTAACTGCTCTGCATCAACAAAGTGCCGCAGAGGAAAGGGAAAGGAAATCATTCCAATTGCTCATGGAAACCAAGCACACACTACAACGCAGCAAGTTGGAACAATTTCACGCTGAGATACAGTTAGAAATGACAACACTCGACAAAAGGGTGGTTGAATTGGAGGAAAATTCCAACAAAAATGACCAACAAATTGCAAGGGCGATCAGGAGCAACATCAACCCTGCGAAGGAAAAGGCTCGTCGTGTGAAGGCATCCGAGAAATCTGGATAAAGCAGGATACAATAGGCATGGTGGTTCTATTTGAACTTGTTCTTTCCTTTGCTAATTAGTCTTACTATTTATGAAATACTATGATGCTGTGCAAATATATTTTGATATTAGCGGTCTTTTGTGGATCTTATAAATATATTTAGAGTAGGAGGCAAAAACTATCATAAGAATAGACCTTTTGGAGGCAAAAACTATCATAATAATAGACCTTTTGGAGCAAAAACTATCATATCTACATTTTGAATATCCAGAACATGAGGAATTTTATAAGGGAACAGATCTAAAATCCATCCTTTTTAATATATTCTAATACCCATTTTTAAAAAAATTATTTTTTTGAGAAATTTCTTTATTATTAATAAATAAAAAGTAGATTATGTATTATTGATGAGGTAATATTTTGATCAAATTCAACCTAAGATAAAGTTTCAAACACTATATTGAAGATTAAATAAATTATCATAATAATATAATTATTATGATATAGTGTGGATTAAAGAATTTCATAATTCTTATATTTAGTTGGATATCAAATTGATATATAATTATTTTTTGTTGGGAATTGTGTAGGTTGATTTTTAGTTTAATTGTACTTACTATCCTGATAAATGCAGAAATTTGGTCTTTATTCCATATTTATTAAATAAAAAAATATTTAAAATATTTTATATTTTTTTAAATCTTAATTTGTATATTTTTTAATAAAAAATTATAATTATTATTTAAATAAAAAAATTATGTTTTAAAATTCAAAATTACACAATTAAATACTAAAACATATTGTAAAAATAATTTATGGAGAATTGTGTCTAAAGAAATAACAAAAATATTATTTATGTTTAACAATAATGGAAATCTACCTTCAAAACATTATTATTCACTAAATATAAAATAAATACAAAATAAAATATTATTTAAAATATATCTATTTTTAAAAAAATTATTTACTTCAAGGATTATAATATACGAATAATTTTGTTTTATAAACAAATATAATTACTTAAATATAAAAAATAATAAAACAATTTCTTACTTGAATCAAAAAAAATATTATAAAATCAATATAGTGAAAATATAAATTTATTGAAGTTATTATTATTTTCACTAATACTATTTTATTATTAAATAATGATATTATATTTTTTTAATAATACTATCATATTATATCATGATATTATCAAACAGTGATGGTTTAAAATATGTAAATGCAGACTAAAACTAAATGAGTTTAATCATAATATTATCAAACAATGATGGTTTAAAATATGTAAATGCAGACTAAAATTAAATGAGTTTCTTTTCTTCCGAGGAATTTTTTTTGTTTATTCATTTCATAAATAAAAATAAAAGTGCATATTATATATGCAAAAGATCAGTCAAAAGAGAGCTTGCCCGCTGGATACAACAAAAAAGAATGGCTTCACAGAGGAGTTGAAGAGAAATATTTAAGGGTAGGGTCTTGAAGATGGCATGCTCGTTGGTAATTTCATCATTTAAACACTATTTTCTTATATTCAAAACCTTTATAAAGTTATTTTGTTTGGTAAACTTTATCTGATGTCAAGTTTAATACAAAATTAAGGATATGCCAAAGACTCATTTTAATATTATCTATATTTACTTTGATAAAAAGTTTTAGGGAGTTTTAAATATTTTCAAACATTATTACACACCACAAGTGTAATGCTGGAATTGGGAAAAGAATGCATATGGGCATTTCGTGTAATGCTGGAATTGGGAAATGAATGCATATGGGCATTTCAGTGAATACATTATGGTAATGTTAAATTTAAGAAAATATGTAGTAACAAAAAAACTTGTTCTATTAGAAAAATCAAAGTCCCTCAACAAAAGCTTTTGGATGGTTAATAAGATTGATTTTTGGATAGTTAATAAGATTTACTAACTAAACAATGAAGAAAATTTTAAAACATAATAAACACACAATTTGGTGTCTAAGTGGACTTAATTCACTGTTACAACTCAACTATATAAGGGCAAAACCCATCAAAATAAGGCAAGAGGAGATTAGGGACCCCTTTTGATGTTAACTTTGACATTGAGGGAGAGAGGCCAGGAGGAACATGGTATACCATTACCTCTTGCACCTATATGAAGTTGTAATACTAATGGAATCATTAAATATTTATATATGGCATACTTAGGCAAAAACAGTTAGGAGATCAAGCTACTTACCAACATAAAAAAGTCATTGCTTATCCACATGGACCCTTAATTTTATATCTAGTGTTATTAATTTGATGGCATCATATGTGTTAATTTATAATCCGATTGTCTCTTAGCCTTAACATACCTCACTAGAGTTTGATATGTTTCCCATTATTGGAAATAAAGTTTGGGGTTTTGTTAAAGAAGTTGTAGACAACAATAGTGTTTTTCACAACCCTAGATGAGGCATCTTGAAAGTAGTCACAAATTTCAGTAACTTACCTAACAACACCTGGTACCCCATTAGTGAGCCCAATCTTTAGTGTAATGAGACTTCACCCATTTATTCCTAGCCCTTATTTGGCCAAAGAACTTAAAACCAATATAACTTCAACAATAAAAATGTAGCATGAAATGGGAATTAGATGGAGCCAATGCCTTCACAATAGAATTTGGATCCAAACCTAATCTTACAAGTCCACATGTAACACTTGAATAACACATCCTTTTCAAAAGGATGATGGTTTTATCTTTCCATAGATAATATCTTCCACAAATTTGCAGATGGTGGAAAGTATAGTATCAATCTATTGTCAAAGAAAATCTTGGGGAATACAAAGAGGGTTCATAAGCCAATAATGGTTGAATATACATCCCTTGTCTTGATTAGAAATGGAAACAACCTCAAGCTCTTCCATTGTCACACAACTAATTCCTAATTCCTATAATTGATTGTAATTAATTATAATCTTACTATTGACTATGTTTTAGCATGGATTTTTAATTACCATGTTTTATTTTTATTTTCCTTTCAAACATAATAAATATCAAAATTTGATGTCTAAGTGGAGTTAATCCATGAGTGAAACTCAACTATAGAAGGGAAAGAAAAATTAAAATGATAGATTATTTCATTATAGGAAGAGGGTGAGAGGAACTTAGGGATCCCCTACCTTGAGATGCTCATCTAGAACTTCATCTATTTCCTCCAAAAAATAGGCACTAGTTGATGGCACTAAAGCAACAAATAAGGTTTGGATGTTAACTACATATTTGAGGAAGAGAAGCTAGGAGGAAGAGGGCATACCTTTGCCTCTTGCATTTAAATTCCAAGTCATAATATTAATGATCATTAAATATCTATATATGGCATATTCAAGAAACAAAATTAGGGGATCAAGCTACTCTCTAGCATAAAGAAGTCATTTCTTACCCATAGTGACCCTTCATTTTATCTCTAATGTTATGGATTTTATACAATCATACATATCAACCTATAATATGATGGTCTTGTCCTTAACACAACTCACTAGAGTTTGATATGTTCATTATGTTTAAAATATCCTTATTTCCAAGTGGATGAGCCCACATATCTTATCTATATTTGTAATAGAACAATGGATATATTCTCCACTATTTCCCCTAGATCTAATATCTCAAAACAATTTTACACATAAGGAGAATTGAGTTATGAATACAAGTGCACATTTTTTCTTGAAGGTTGTTGGTGTGATCCTAACTGGTGTGGTTTATGAGACCCTACTCCAACTCCTAGAGATCTTGCTTTGAATCCCATGTCAATATCCTACACCTACTCCTAGCAATGCAAGCATTAAAAATAAAGAAAATATAATCTAGATTCCCCAAGGAGACCTATATCTAACCATATAATGCATTAATACCATCAAGTAGAGGAGGGGAATTCCATGTATATTAGAAATAACTAATTACAAAGGTTTCACATTGAGTGTTGTTACAATATGACTTAGTTCCTTAGCTCATATCCACACAAAAGACAAAATCCTAAATGTAATCTCACTATAAGAAGACTCTCTTTTAAATTTTGATAACATGTACTTGCATCTATGTTCTCCCTTATCTCCCATAGGAATTGGTTCATTATGATAGACTTGGTGAAGATTTGAGAAAATGGATCTATATCCCCAAGTCGTAGTGAATTCAAAGTTCAATATGAGTTCTCCAGTCATTAGATGAGATAATTCAACCCTTCTCAAATTAATCTTCCAAGAAAATAGAAAGTATAGAAACTTATGAGGGCCATCACTTTATTTTGAAGGAATCAAGTGATCATATTTCCTTGTAATAATGCAGAAGGTGATCCATCACTCCTTGTTAGTGGAAAATGAATGATGATATTTTCAATTTTTAATTTCCTAGGAACAAATGCTAGTGTCTCAACCTAGTCTCTAATTAGGTCTCTCAAGATGATATTTAAGGTGGAAAATAAGACTATAATAAATGCCTCATAATATGTGATTTTAAAATAGAAATTGATGGGCAAAATAAATTACAATACTACATCAATCATCATAGCACAAGGAAGGAGTAGAATATCAAGGAACTATGGAGTGCCTACAATAATTTGTCAACCAATCATATGAGCGGTGCCCATGGTAGACACACCCATGCTCAATATAAGAGATATGAAACCATGACCTCCAACATAATACACTATGGATCCATACCATCAACAAAGAGTTCCCAGCCACAACCAAATATAATGTGGATATACATCACAATATACATTAGCAAGACATCAAAAATGAATGAGAGTTCCCCAAGTAGTCTTCAAAGTACATATCATAGTGAAATAATCTATGGTAGCTTGGGATGGGTAGCATAAATTACTGAGATTCCCTCAATCGAAAGGTATTAATTCCAACCCCAATGGTATGAGTATACAACATGCAAATTTGCAAGTGGATCTCAAGCATGGTATGAATTTCCTAATTACTAGCCAACGAATAAATAAATCAATAGATGTGTGGGGACACCAATAATGGAAATAGACCCCAAGGTACCTAGGACAACCTAGTAAGTGTGAATAGATGAATTGATGTCAAGCACGTGTAGAGGTAAACTCACTGTTGATCACGAGGAAGCATATCACTAATGATTATAGGCTCTAAGGTACTATTGGTTTATGGATCCCTCTCCTAGATAAGAGTTGACATGAATAGGAAGAGATCCATCGAAGAGGGAATTTATGTACCCCCCATGAATCAAAATGAAACAAACATTGAGATATGATGTGAATAGATAGAGTTACAAAGAACATCTAAGATATGGATGGCCAACAAGAAAGGTCAACAAAACAAAAAATTTCTAATTTATGTTTAAAACTCCCCTTGAACATAGTTCGCATGAAATAGCAAGGCCTTGCTAGTAATGATGCAAGGGAACCAATGATATAGTGCAATGGTACATGAGGCATCAAAATACTCTTCATAGTGATTGGAAAAGTAACCAATTGGAGGAGTATATGACTCATATGAATGGTAGAACTCCTAGGAAATCTCATGTATACCTCGGGAGGACTGTACATCCCTCCATACGTTGGGTTTCGGGGTGGGGATTGTCATGCGGAAAGAGTTATTTTTGCTGACAAAACTAACCTCCCTAGGAGTCTAAGACTCTCTAGTGACAAACAAGACAATTAAGAGCAATCCTTCTCTAAACATACATTATTCTATGAGAAACCAAGTGTTTTTCGATCCTACCTCAAGTCCAACGCTTGTTGCAACAGTCCAGCCTCGTCGATCCAGATGAGCTCCTCCTTCACTTTGAAACCTGCATACACTAACAATCAAATGATTACATAACACCTGAATATTCCATAAAACAAAACATATTCAACATATAGACCAAGGAGTATATGAAACAATTCATTAACAACAAATCATTGAGAAGAATGGACTTATTTTTATTAAGGAAATAAAAGAAACCATTACAACCTGAGCCTTGGTGTTGTGCAAGTTCCTCCCAGGGTCAGCAAGAGTTTTCCTCTACTTTGAAAAGCTCACCCACTTCCAAATGAAACAAGAAAGGATGGTAAAATCTCTCCTCACAAGTTTACAATGGAAGTCCTAATTCCAGCAGCATCTACCCTTTGGAATGTTCAGCTTTCAACCTCCCCTCCTCTGGCCCAAGGCCTGTATTTATAGTGTTCAAGAGGAAGTTATTCAGTTCCAACATCAATGGGATACTCCCTCTTTTGGATGGGGTAGGTCCTCTCTTGATGGGATAAGTTCCTCTAACATAGGGATGCATGAACCATCTGGAGGCGCTCAATACACATCAAACACTCTTCTAGAAGGCTCTAGAAGTGACCTCAAGTAACTTTTTTAAAATGAAACTTGCGCCTTTTGACCTTTACAGGGGTATGCACCCATCCTTTGGCTTACAGGGCGTACAAGTACGCAGGTACAATGATTTTGGGATGCGTACACGCAGGCAAGGTAGAGAGAACCTGCGTACCCAGAGATAAACATGTTTTTAGTGACTTTCTCTCTTTTTTGAAGCTTGACATGAAGAGAAGAGGTATTAGGCTTCTCAAGGAGGATAATATGACTGTTGATGGAGCCATATTAACTACAAATAGTCATGGTGACAAATTTCAGTGTAACACCCCTTGTTGCCGACCCAATTTTCAAGGCTTCAACGTATTTAGCGCTAGAAGGAGGGCCTGGACATGTTGTCTGTTGGAGTTGTGGGCAATTGTGATATTTGAATTAGGATGGCTTCTCTCAAACCTCCCATTTGGAGTTGTATCCATGTTTCCGCCTCTTCCAACACCCCACCTGAAGTGGTAAGACTCTTGTCTTAGGTAAAATTCAATGGTAAGAGTAATTCTTCTACTTTTAATCATGCCCTTCAATTTATTCAAAATGTTTTAAGTTCAAACGTCCAAGGAATTGACGAAGGCATTTTATGTAGAATTTTTACTCTCACATTCACAGCGGAAGTAAGAAACTGGTGTAGAACCCTCCCAGTGGCCTCAATTCACAGCTGGGACCAATTTGTCAAGGCTTTCATTTGTAAATTTGATTGCTATGATTATGATCAGGTATATGATGAAATTGAATATCTACGAAAAGAAGATGAATCTGTTAGGGATTTGAATATGCGATTCCATCTTAATTGTCTAAAATATGATATTGAGAACAAACTCATGAATGAAGAATCTTCAGATTGTGTTGAGCATAACTATTCCCTACCTCCTATGCCCGATCAAGCAGAAATTAGTCCAAATCTTGTTCCATTTTCTTCTAATATGAATGAAAATTCCAATTTGAATATGTGAATCACTCATGATGAAGAAACTTCCCAAAGATTAGGAGACATGCGTGCTCTAATACAAGAGGACACAAGCAAGAATGTTGAAAAAAAGCCAGCCTCGGAACCAGAAAGCAACTTGGAGACAAAGCTAGATAATATCATCGCAAGTCAACAAATGCAGATGTCAAGGTTAGAACAACGAACTAGTTCTCTTTCGAAAAATACAAACATACAAAGGTATGATCTAAAGCCTAATGTCTACGATGAATGTGATGAACAAGAAATTTTTCACGATGATATTTTCAAATGCATTGCTTCAAAGTCACATTTTTCTCTTTATCCTGATGTTTTCAGTGATGATAATTTTCTTCCCCTCAGTATTAATGATATCCCAAAAAGTACAGAGGATTACCCAAATGAATCACCATTAGGATTTCAAGATAAAGAGACAGCTATAGAAACCCCTTTGGCCATTTACAAACATGAACGACTTGACCTTTTTGAATATATTGGATAAAAAAGAGAAATCTAGGGAATCCTGCGAAATCATTTATGATAGTTACTTAGCCGATGATAATATTGATTTATCTCAAGTAACTCAACAGAGCTCAGATAATAAGAGATATTCTAATTCAAAGATTATACCAGCCAATCCTCATTTCAAAGTAATAGATCATTTGCATGATTTTACTATCCAAGACAATATCCCGATCTATGATTCATATCGTGAGAAAACCACCATGCCTGTTCCCAATCATAATTCGTTTTCTGATTCACAAGACGAAATTCGAAATTACTCAGATCCCATAATTCTGGCCAATTCTTGTGAAAGAGAAGATATTTAAAATCAAACCCAGTTGTGTTATAACATTAGTTGTATAGATAATCATTACATTCTTTCTCCCCTGCATTCATTTTATATAAAATCGGATTGTGTTTTAAATTTTCAGAATTTTGATAGATTGCTATGGTATATTGAACACCTTATC
This sequence comes from Pinus taeda, assembly GCA_000404065.3. Classification (NCBI taxonomy): domain Eukaryota; kingdom Viridiplantae; phylum Streptophyta; class Pinopsida; order Pinales; family Pinaceae; genus Pinus; species Pinus taeda. The sequence continues at coordinate 8,924 of APFE031477654.1, forward strand.
AAAGAACATTCGAGAGATGCGTTACCATTTTGGAAAACTGAATTGTGTTATGGAAGTATAGAACTTTTTCAATTCCAAGATCAATCAATATCAGCCTTCCTTAAAAAACTTCTATGTCATCCAAAACATCATCAACGAGAGAAAGTACTTTTGGAAACTTGCCAGCAATTCACGATAATTGATAATTCTCTTTTGGGAAAATTCCATCTATCATTCATTATTTTTTTTAGTGATTTATATGTGGAAACTTTCCTTTTACAATAAATTGCCAAAAGCTTGACTTTAACGCATAATAGATTTCAGGCCATTGAAATTAAAAGCTCATATTCACAAACTAGCCTGTCATCTTTCCTATTGAACGATCATCAATCCATAACAGAAATTCATCCTGATTTTTATGATCCAATAGGTATCCAATTGGAAAGAAGATTTCATAAAGAAAAAATTTCATGTATAATTCCGACTGAAGTCACACTTTCTAATTCCACATTCAATGTTGACAGTCCAAGAAAAGTTTTATTCTTAACACTGATGTTTAAAAGGTACATACGTGTAGGAATAAAATGAAAAGATGGTTTCACTAGAAATATCATTTTACCTAGTCAATTTTTCTATATATAGTTAAAATAGGAGTAGAAGTAATATAGCTAGGTTATTAGGCAGATAATTTAATTTTTAAAAGTTGATAGGCAAAATAAAAGAAGAAATTATCCCTATTATGTACATAATCCAAGGGAATAGTTACCTCTCATTTCTTTAAATACTTTTCCCCCTAATAAAATCTGTTGTGGTTAACAACATTTGAAATTTACTAAAGACACCATTTCTCTTTCAGATTTTGAACTTTTTCCTTGTATAAATAGAAAATCTTTTGGAAACTTGATCTTTATTATTATTAGATGCAGTTAAAAAACTTTAACCCAGATACGATACTAGTTTCAACTTCAAAAAATTTGATGAAAGCAATCTCTAGTGAAGAAATTGTTTTATATCAGCACAATGAAAGGTATCAATAACAAAATGAAGATTCTCTGCAAACAGACGTTTCCAAAAAACTCTAATATTGTCGTCCAAAACTTTCTTAAGGAAAAGGATGACTTCCTCCCTGCTAGAGAAAATCGCAACATTTAGAGGAACAATCCATGAATACACTTTATCTTAAAGAACAAGAGGTCTCATCACGAGCCAGCTTATCATGATTACAGATATTATAACTTCCTGACTTTACCAATACTCCCACCAAAACAGGGAAATGACTCAAGATTGTTGAAATCAAGAGACAAGGGGTCTCATCACGAGCCAGCTTGTTTAGCAAAAGTGTAAATCAGGTGAATGACTGTGTCATTATTTGGCTACCAAACCAAGACATTGTTCTTTAAGAATAAAAAGGAGATCAAAGCAATAAGTGTCAAATGTGGGTTTTTCTTTGAAAGTTGTAGATCGCCTTAAGCAGGATAAATGATCATTGTTGGGTAACAGGTAACCCTGTCGAGGCTATGGACGCCTGCTGGCAGGAGAGGCTCTACCTACGACAAATGAGCATATTTAAAACTGGTTCACAGGGAAAACTTTATTTTATCTTTACAAAACCAAGTAATGGCTGATGTAAATGCAAGAACAAGCCAAGGAAGCAAATAGTTAAAATAGAAAGAAGTTGAAACAAAATATCGTTGACAGTTTAGAGCATAATGTGCTTTATATTTCAATAATAAAGATTAAAATTTCTTAAACAATTTCCGTTTTGGAAGTTTTAAAAGTTCAGAAAAGCAGAGATAACTCGTTCTCCCAAGTGAATCGCCAATTGTTGTGGCCAGCAACAACCCCCCCCTTTTTTTCATTTAAGTGTCATCCAGAGTACTAAATGAATGGGGACCCTTAGTTAAATGTTTGGAAAAGCAAGAGTTTCCTTTCTTCAAAATAAGGTTACCATCGTAAGCTTACGAAGATCTTTTGAATACTTTAAAAACCTAAGTTTATAATAAGAAAAAGTCTTTAAAAACAAGCCGCATTGTAAAATGATAGTAAAGTAATATTGTTTGGCTATCACATCGCAATAAAAAAACTAATAATAAAAACTTCAAGATTTACCGGTTTGCGATAACACCGATTGCGATATTGCATATCACAGGAAATGGGCTAACGAAATTTGGCAAACGTAAAACTTTTGCGATCTGCGATGATGCGATATCGCGATAAAACAATGGTTGCGATATTAAGCCAAACCAGCTCTGTGACGTTATATTTGCAACAACGCGATGGTGCGATAATGCGATAGTGTGATAATGCGATGTCGTGATCTGCGAAGTTATGAATCAAATCGCAAAATCATTCCATCGCAAATCTTTCGGTCACGCTATTCAAGAAAAGCCACTTACCATAATCTGACTCAGGATCATGTGCTTTAAATGATAATAAAAGGATTACATGTCAGTTATTAATGAAATATGGATGCGTTCTTTTCAAATAATTATTTCACGTAAGGTGACATATTTGATGTATCTGCTGCATTTAAATCTCTCCCATCACCTTTCTTGATCAGTCATCTCCATTTCACTTGTGAGCCGCAGGGACAAAGAACGGAGGACTATATAAGGAAATACACAGGAAGAAATGGGAAAGAAAAATAAAGCTCAGAGCTCCGAGATGAAGGGAATGGCACCTTTATATACAGACACAGCTTGCAACAGAGACGCAAGGATATCAACATGGGTAGGCATGTACAGACTGCTTGAAGAAGAAAACCCCAGAATAATGAATGTTACCACTGGCTCAGACTCACAGGGTTCTTCCGAAGAATCCCTAGAAGAATTAGCATGCTCATTCCTACATAGGATAGCAGCAAGGCCCAAAATTCTCCCATATACAGACATGATCAAGTGGATACTTGATAATGCGGAAATGAAAGACAGACAGTTCAAGATTCAAGGATAAGGGCTCATCGGATCATTCGTTGTAGAAGATTTAAAGTTCATGTATCATCTTCCTGAGCCGCATGCAACTTACAATACGCAATTCATTGAAAAATTCATGGGAGAGAAACCGAACCTATCAGAGACCACCAAGGATTGGTCCAGAAAAGATGAACCGCTCAAGAAAGACAAAAATGGTATGTACAGCACTGGTTCCCTCACCTCCCCATATTGTTTTGCTGCGGCCATGCTTTGCAGATTATTTGGGAAGCCAGATATCAATAAGTTTTCATCTGAATGGTTACTGTTAATAGATGCTGCCACAAATGCCATAATTATATATTGGGCCAAGATCTTTTCTGATAACCTAGTCAAGGCTATTCTCAATTACCGGTCTAAAAGATCCATGTCTCAAAGGATCTATCCACCTTTTTACCTATCCGCATATGTTATGGATTCGATTTGTTATCTGTCTAAATTTCCTATTATGGGTTGGAAATGGACAACTCAAGACCCATTGCCCATCTATGTTTATCATAAGATATTATGGGACTCCCATTTCATTCCACATTTCTACCAAATTTGGCACGAGCTTATCCTACCCTTGTATAGAATGTTATATGATAAAGACCCCCCGAGGTGCTCACCTGAGGCATAGATAAATATCATCCCCATTGCAAGATGGTTTGGGGAGGAATTATTCACCTATGTTAGAGTATTTGGAAGCACTATCCCCCCCCATGTTCTACCTTTTTATATCACCGATAAACTTATGGCTCGAGAAATCGCATATCAAACCTGTTTAGAAGGCGGCCTAACAAAGGATTTAAAGGAAAAGAAGAAGGCTATATGGCCACAGTTTCCTGTGGTTTGTGGGGCCTTTTCGCTATTCAATGTAGGTGATGCGTTTACAGAAATCCAAAATATAACATGTCTGCAATTATTTAAAATCCCGGCAAGACCATTTGACCTAAATGAAATTGCTCAGAATTTCACAACTACAGTCAAGGTGAAAGTGTTCTTTGGAAAAAAGGATTTATTTGATGACTTATTCCAAAATAAAGGCTCGCTTCAAGAAATTTTGTGGGAAGCCCAATTGCAATGATCTCTAGAAGACTTTCAAAATTTCAAGGTATATAGGGAAAAAAGATTGGCCGCTATTCCTTTAGAAAAGCTATGATTACCTGCTAGAGAACCAACTCCAAGCATTAGCCTCAGTATAAATTCAAGCAATTCCAGATCTAAATCTAAGTCTGTGCAAGAGGTATCTGGACATTCTAAAAGATCCGGGAACGACCAAAATAAGAGCGAAGAGGCAGTTAAGGACATGGCTCAGTCAATGTAAATTCTGCAACAGCAAGTTATTACTTGCTCGCAAAAAGATCCTCCCTCTCTCATCATCAAATCGCCACCTGTCATAACCGAGCTGGATAAGGAATGGGAAACCTTCAATGAAACGATCAATCTTGAAGGAAAATCCAAAAAACACCTATGAGCAATACTCAGATTGCAGGAGGAGTAATCCCAACCATAGCCAGCAATATCTCAGAAAAAGAACATGCTCCTATCACTCCATCTTCAGAGCTTGTACTTAATATAGAAGAAATTCCTCCTCTGGACATCTTTTATAGTCCTCAACATAAAGAAGTAGTGAGGAGACAGAAAGAAAAGGAAGTTGGAAAATACACTGCATTAAGACGCTGAGCAATTGGACATCTTATAGAAAGGCCCCAACAGTAATCCAACTGAAAATCTCACTAAACTGTCTCAGATCGCAGGAGCATATGCTTTTGCGACTATTGACAAAGCATCAAAAGTACAACAATCGTTAAAAGAAGAAGAAGATCAAATACAGTTACTGCAACAACAATTGCAACAGGCCAATGCTAATAATGAGGCACACAAATAGCTTGAAAAGTTGCAGGAAGATTTCTAGCAAATGCAAATAGGTTATCAAAGAAGTATGGATGAGAAAGGAAAACAATTGTAAAATTTACAAGAGATGCATAAAGATGAGCCTAAGCTTACAGATTTTATTTCAGAATCTATTGCATTGAAGGAACAACTACTGCAACAACAAGAAGTGTTGGGACAAAATATATCACAATGGAGTTACTATTGTGAAATGTGTCATAAGATCACTAATGAAGTGGTCGAATTACGAAGCGACTATGATCTAGCTAACAAACAGGTGACTGATTATCTAACTTGGTAGGATGGAGATGAAGGAAAAGAGGTAGGCAAACCCAGGATAAATGAGAATCATAAAGAGTTGCTCTTTAGTAAGTGGGATGATCAAATTAAAGAAGTAGAAAAAACGACAGGAACAACAACTACGATAGCAAGTATTCTCATTGACTGTATAAATGAGAATTTGCATAGAGCAAATTTAATCGCTGAAACTACTCCGGGATATTTACCAAACAAACCAATATTAGAGGAGGATTGGAAGCAGAAAGCACAATAAAAGGAAAAAGGAATCCAAGCACTAAAAATATTAAATTGGGAATGTTATTGGACATATTTGGTAAAACCGCATAGTCAGTGGATGACCGTGAAATGTATCATAAATGCAGCTGAAAAGGTGGTGTCGTCTCTCATCGATTCCATTTTCTCAGCCCAGCTCAAAGCAAAAGTTAACTGACTGACTCTTCTTGAACAAATGTTGAATACATGCAGCTTTAAAGACCAGATACAAAAATAGTTTGCTTTGGAATCTTAATTTTGCTTAAAAAATTAGATTACAAAAAAGGGTGGTCATTTGAAAACCGCATCTTGATTTTTTGTAAATAAACTATTATTAGATTTAGTTAGTAGTATTTAAACCCTTCTCATGCATTTAGAGAAGGGTCCAGGAATTTGTCAAAAACTTATGCTCAGAACATGCACTTTTTCACCCTCAGAGGAGGTTTTGATGAATGAAAGGATCAATATTTATTGATGTTTGCATTTGATATCTGCTACTTATGTTGCACATTTGTACTCTTAGTAGATATTAGAACAGGGAGAGATAAATGATTGTTGCTTAAAGCTTATGAGTAGGACCAGTCATAAATGGTACTTTTATCTCTTGACTATTTCTGCTTATATTCTTAAAGCAATATATAGTTTTTAGTTGTTTATATGTTATTACATGAATATTTGTGTTACCATTTGGCACTTTTGTACAGTGGAGCCAATTATTTATGTTTAATATGTGAATAACTTATTATGTGATATGTTGTTCACAACTATTTTGCCTAACTTTTTATGCAAAGTGGTTCATCTTAATTGATTTCCATTCTTATAATCGATGAATGATCTTTATTACCAGTTATTATTTGAAATCTCTTTAGATCGCATAATAGAAGAATTACATCCCGAGTTAGCATAGATTAGATGTGTTGTTTTCATTAGATTACAATAGCATAGAGTTAGATTAAAGTAGTTTAGATAGGAACTTTTAGATCTGCAACATCTAATTCTGCACACACACACACACACCCTTATATTGGGAAACTGGTCCCATTATCCCCAGTTGGACCCACTATACCAAATGGATAAGGAGTTGTCAACGAAGGTCTGGAATGGGTGGTGATCCCCCTTGTTGTCGACCCGATTTTCGGGGCTTCAACATATTTGGTGCTAGAAGGAGGGCCTGAACATGTTGTCTGTTGGAGTTGTGGGCAATTGTGATATTTGAATTAGGATGGCTTCTCTCAAACCTCCCATTTGGAGTTGTATCCATGTTTCGCCTCTTCCAACACCCCACCTGAAGTGGTAAGACTCTTGTCTCAGGTAAACTTCAATGGTAAGAGTAATTCTTCTGCTTTTAATCATGCCCTTCAATCTATTCAAAATGTTTTAAGTTCAAACGTCCAAGGAATTGATGAAGGCATTTTATGCAAAATTTTTACTCTCACATTCACAGCGGAAGCAAGAAACTGGTGTAGAACCCTCCCAGTGGCCTCAATTCACAGCTGGGACCAATTTGTCAAGGCTTTCATTTGTAAATTTGATTGCTATGATTATGATCAGGTATATGATGAAATTGAATATCTACGAAAAGAAGATGAATCTGTTAGGGATTTTAATATGCAATTTCATCTTAATTGTCTAAGATATGATATTCATAACGAACTCATAAATGAAGAATCTTTATATTGTCTTGAACATAACTATTCCCTGCCTCATATGCCCGATCAAGCAGAAATTAGTCCAAGTCTTGTTCCATTTTCTTCTAGTATGAAAGAAAATTCCAATTTGAATATGCGAATCACTCATGATGAAGAAACTTCCCAAAGATTAGGAGACATG
>APFE031477659.1:0-12926 GCA_000404065.3 Pinus taeda
ACCAACATATATATTTTTGGTGTTACAAGCATTTAAATAAGAAAACATGGCTTTGTTTTTGGCCATGTGATAAGAGGCTCCAGAATCAATGAGCCACTCATGAGAATGAGAAGAAGAAGATACATTTAATGCATAACCAGACTGAGATGATTGACAACGACATGCAAAAAGTGCCATTCCCGAAGATGAAGTTGAAGTTGAAGTAGAAGAATGCTCCACATGGATGTTATGTTTCTTCATTGCGGCTTCCAAGGCTTCCATCTTCTTAAAGCATTTAGATTCTAAGTGGCCATCTCGATTACAAAAGTTACAATGTCTATCAGTCTTCTTCCATTTGTTTTTATTTGTCTTATCATTTTGCTGAAATGATCTTTCATTTTGAGACTGAGTTTGCTTAGGACCCTTGTTTGGTTTAGGACCATTCTTTTTAGGATATGACTTCTTAGGATTCTTTAAATTTGGTTGCTGCTGGGCGGCTAACGCTTTCTTGGAAGAGTTTCCAAGATTAAGAAAACCAAGGTGTAAGAGTTTTTCTTGTTCTCTTATTAAAGAATCACAAAAAGAGTCAAAGGAAGGGGCCTTGTAGTCTTTTCCTTGACAAATGAAAGCTTCCCTTGTAGAATGGGAGGTGGAAACAAATACAGAATAGGCTGGTCCCAACTTAGTAAGGATGGAATAAATAAGGTTACTATCTTCTTTCTTAACCTTAACACCTTCCAAGAGATATCTAAGGGTCTTGAATTTGGGCAAGAAATCTTCAATGCAAGAAAAATTATTAGGATCCAATGTAAGCAACTCATTTTCAAGTTGATGGGCTCTAATTTCATTTTTAATCCCAAAAACTTTAGTGATTTGTTCCAATGCTTCATGAGGAGTATCAAGTTCTGCAATATGGAATCTAAGATCAGGAGAAATAGACATCCCTATCAAACCACGTGCTTGATCTTGTCTATTTTCCCATTTTGCAACCTTGTCTTCATCTTTTGGTTTCTTCTCTTGGCCCGTGGCTATTCTGTAGAGACCTTTACTTCTAAGTAAATCTTCCATGTAGGATACCCATTGGAAGTAGTTAGTGCCGTCACACCAAAACCCGCAGGCAGTGGTGAACATTACAACCCAGTAACTAGGATCTCCAGGGTGGAAATTACAGATTCTACAAAGGTGCGATGATTTTTCCAACACCCCCTTCAAATGCAGCTTGGGAGAATCGAACCTGGGTCCAAGCTCTGATACCATGTAGGAATTTACAGGGTAAGTTCCTCAGAAAGAACACCAAAAGGACACCGCTCACAACCAGATCTCAAATCAATACATTTTTTGGTGGTTAAACCCTCAAAGAGGGAAACAATCCACGACCTGCGCCAACGTGGCTACTACAGCCAATTTATTATGAAATAATGAAATTTCATAAGCTTTTCTCATAGACGGATTACCCGAACAATGACCCTCCATGCGCTTTAAATAGAACTCATGGACCAATCGGGTGTCAAGCCATGGATCAAGTGTCGGTAATACCGAGGAGAGAGTGAACCGTCAGATCACTACATATCGTGACCGTCATATTGTAAGTTACAAAATGTACAACGGTAAAGAAACACACTTTACCTAACTCTATACCTAACTCTATACTAGACCAAGTTGAACTTAACTATTTCCTATGTGTCGGAATATCCTAATAGTTTTAAGGTGTGATTATTATCAGTGAGTCATGTGTATCCTTATGGATTTTATTTATGGTTTTATGTGTGTGATCTATGTTTGAGTCATGTTCGGATGCATTTCCCTCTTTTACTTTGTCAGTCTCACACTTAGCCATTTTGGATCCCTTCTTGGTCCTTCAACCTAGTGCAAGTTGTGAATGAATTAACCCTATTACCAAGTGAGGAGCTTAACCTATTATTGAGCCTTAATTATGCATTCCTATTCACCAATATTGGTGCACTGAGTCCTCCAAAAGATCACCTCAAAAGTTTTTCACATTATGAATCTCCCAAGGGCAGTCACCTAATCCTTCTTTCTTATACTAACTCACTACACTAATTTTTGGTCACCACCATTGACACATAATCTTTGGGATTAGGAAAAATATGTAAGCATTCCAAATAAAAAAATAAGGAAGGTTAAGAAACACTATAATTTGAATTCCAAGATTCTCCCTTCAACACATTTATCAATGATCTCTTAATCCAAATACACAATCACATTCGTGGAGTTACTCCAAGCTTGACATGCTATCAGATCCAACTCCAAAATTAGATTTTTTTTTGTAACTCTAGTCAAATTCTCTGCAATTATCCTCTATCCTTTCATTAATTATAAACCCTAGTCGAACGAGTGGCAAAAATGCAAGAGAAATAAAGGACGTATTTCCTGTAACGAATAGCCAATTTTGGAGGTCATACCCAATTCCAAAGTCGATGCCAAGAAGCAACGTTACAAGGAAGTGGTTGATACAGCGGGGGAGGCCTATCACAAGGCAGATAGAAAAAGATCATGGTCTCATAATATTCACTGAGAGTGAAAGGAGCTAGAGTGTTTTGAAGGGAGTTAAGCTGGTAAAGGTTTGTGGGGACGATGAAATGGTGTTGGTCACTCTTGTATGTATGTTGTATTGGATACAAAGTAGCCATTTTTTTGTATGGCTCATTGATTCATTTGTATGTTGCATCAGAGTTGTATTGGTGTTAAATGGTGTTCCTGTGAACTATGGTTGATCTTTGCATTAATGGCCTCCATCAATGTTCTCTCTAGCAAAGAGAATTATCATGAGTGGTCTAGGAAGATAAAGCACACCTTGATTTTCAATGAGTTGTGGAAAGGGGTTTGTGTAGGAGAAGGAGACAATGCACCAGAAAATCTCACTTCAGATAAGGAGATTTCCATTTGGGAAAACAACAAAAACAAGGTCTATGCCTTTATTGCAACATCAGTAAACGAAGAGGTGAGTCAACATATGTCGCCATTTCTAAATTCCTTTGAAGCGTTAAAGAAATTGAAGGAATTATATGACTCACACTTTGATCTTGAAGTTGTTCAATTAATGATCAAATTGTTCAATATTAAGTTGAAAAATTATGACCCTCTTGCCTTATCATCAGAAATAAGATCCAGTATGCATGATATAGAAGCCATTGGTGTTGAAATAGATGTTCTTATCACAACCTATGTCAAGGTACTATATCCCACTTATTAACATTATCTTGAGCCATTGCAAGAAAGTGGAAAACTTAAGGATATTTCCTTTAACTCCCTTGAGAGGAAGTTTTTTGAAAGAGAGAAGGATTTTGGGAAGAAGAAAAATCCTCATTATTCTGAAGAAGCTATGTGCCTTACACAAAAAGAGAAGGATCGCGCACAAGATTCTTCCAGAGGAAGAGGTGGGTGAAGAGGAAGAGGAAGAAATAATTTTAGAAGCAGGGTGGGTAGAATTTTCCAAGGAGAAAGGCATGATATTCATTACATATGATGCAATAGAGATGGACATGATGCTTCACCATGTAAGTTTCCTTGGGAAAAAATTGAGCAAGAAAGAAATGAAGAAAAGGGTAAAACACCTAATAAAGGGAAAGGAAGAGCACGAGAGTTCGCTCATTATGTTGTGGCACATTGCAACATTAGAGTAGCTGAAGACTTATTTAATGATTCACTTGCTTCATGGAAAGATTCTTGGTTTCTTGATTCAAGAGCAAATTGCCACATGAGTTTCAGAAGAGAGTTTTTTGAAGAATTCACAAAAAATGTTGATGGAGTAGTCTACTTTGTAGATAAGTAAAAACTCAAGCAATCAGGGCTTGGCACCATCAAGCTCAAATTGCTTGGTATTCCAGAATTTCTTCTACATGATGTTCTATACCTCCCAGAGTGTTGGCTTTGTGGGGCTTGACCTAGGTTCAACATTAGTTAGCCAAAAAAATCTATGCACTAATGGCCCTTTCGGCATTAGCCCGCGGAGCACAAAGTGAAGTCTCTCCCGAAGCAATATGGGGGGATGATGGAACCAAGTTTTCGCACCCTGAGATGGTCGTGATGTCGGTTTATACCATCTATTCCTACTTTCGTGTCGGTCACTAAGATTTAGGGCTCTGTCAGTCTACCCTTTATTCTGCCCTTCAGTACCTCCGTGAAGGTGTACGATTGACCTTCGTGCAGCCTTAAACCGCGATCCAGGTACTTCCGCGCTGCTATGACAACGTATTTTATAGGTTCCCAAGTTATCTTAAGTGTTTTACTTATCTTATTAATCAACCACAGTTAGCGTCACGTAAACTGATATCCTTACTTATGTTTAGTTAACTAATATAGTCACATACATTTGTGAATCACATGAACATTGTAAATTAAACCCAAAATGCAATATAACCAGATGCATTAACAAGAAATAAATACACAAAATTTGCAGAGTACTTATCTTTATTGATCTCTTCAGATTAATATAAACTCTATCCGCCCTGCGCACACAACTGCAGGGGTTTGCACATTCAGCTGTGGACTTCCACCCTAGGCCTCTGTGCACTCAGCTGCAGAGCCTCTACTTAAGCTAAGACCCGAGAACACTTAGACTCGAATGCTTAATTACTTACTTCATTCTTCACTATCTTAACTACTTAGAGCTTACTTACTTAGCTCCCTTTTATACAATCCCATGGTTCGCGGACCATGGGTGGATATTTACAACTGACTTTACACTTTACAAAATAAGGGTGGACAACCCTTTATGACTCTCGACACCTTCATGCTCCGCGACCACAAAATGTGGAGACTTTACAAATTTATTACAAAATTATCCCAAAATATGGGCTTTTAGCCCCAAAACTGTTCTTGGGGGAACTTGTTCCCAACAGGCCCCCAATACAAAAATGACGACTCGCCCTTGAGTCACTTTGTGGGTGTGAAGGCCTCCCAGCTCGAGACGGCATAGCGTCGTGAATCCTTTATGAACTTGAATTTCTCCTTCATGGCATCCGTGAGGGCCTACTCGCCACCTTTTTCGCCAAACATCATGGCTAGATTCTCTTATGTATAGGGAAGCCGTGTTATCCTATGGATCAATCTGTTGGTGATGGGCATTAGCTTCCTCCAGCCAAATACACCCATCATGAACTAAGCATAGCAGCTGCTTGATGACCAATACTGTAATGGGGTAGTGCGACACCCATAGCAGGTTAAGCAGACTTGCCTTGTCTACTCCCCTAAGCCACTTCTGTGGTTCCAGTGAAGTCATTCCGATGGTTGTGTCAACAACGCGGTGCATTAGCTGCTCTATCGCCAAGTGCAAGAACTTCTCATGGTCAGCTAAGTCCTAATCTTCCAGTTTCAACAGAGGAATCCACCCCAATCATGGTCCTTCAAAGAAAATTTCGTTTGGTAGTAGAGGTGTGTGCAATATGACCTTTCTTTCATCAATTTCCTTAGGCACTTTGGTCTTGCCCTTGCATGGAGGGATGTATTCGGGCAACTTCGTGATAGGGTTAGAACCCTCGACTTCAACTTCCTCCATTACCACGCCCAACTCCTCATCATCCAACGAGACGTCCACAATTTCTTCCTCCTCTGATTCCAAGTTAATGGATTTTCCCTTTTCCTGTGTGGTGGGCTTGTCCTTCAGTGGGTTTCTTCTCGATGATGCACGCAATGCTATCGTAGCCTGCTTTCCCTTCTTATCCTTTCTACTCTCCTTGGTTGGGGTCGGCTTCGGTCTAGGTGTCTGTGGTGATTTGGGAACTTCAGCTAATACCTCTGCAACCTCTGGAGCAGCTTCCTCTGCTTCCCTAAAAACTTCTGACACAACACCCTTGGCCGTTACTGCTTTGGTGTCCATAGCTTCAGATCCTGGGCTGAAATCACAGATGAATTTGTGGTTGGATTCTGGGAATTGATCAAACACTGGGCAATCAAGCAATGATTCGAGGAATGCACGGACTATGCACGTCTGAGAGCTTACCAATGCAATGTTCAAAACACCAAGTGTTTTTTGTTGGGCATCCACCTGTAATTTATAGGGCATATTGAATTCAAATTTGACAGTTCCCCCCACATTCGGTTCATTAATGCCGGATTGGCGACATATTTCCAAGGATCTTACCCATAAAGTTTTTCTTAAATGTAGGACACCGCTCCATTTGGCTGCATTCCTACCATCAAATCATGAACAGTGACTTTAACGATCACTTTTCGACTGACCTGCGCGATTTCTTCTTGGGTAGCGTAGCTCTCTTCGCGTTGTCGCGAACCCTGTAACATTTCCTCATCCCACACAATCCTCTATTCATGTAGTTCCCCAACCCAAGCAGTGTGGTTTATAGTCCCGCGCCTCCTTTTAGTTGCCTGGAGCACTAAGACTATGCTACCTTCATATAGTCATCTGGCCAGATCACTGACATATGGCTTCAATCGACTGCCATTCACCTTTCCTTGGAAGGTATCTCCATTCAATTTAACTAATTGAACTGATCCACCGTCAGTAATCTCCTTAATGACATAGGGCTCTAACCAGTGCATTCTGAATTTCCCTGGAAATGTATCAAACTTGATGTCATACAGCAAAACTAGATCATTTGCCTTAAAGGTGCGCAACTTAATGTGTCGATCATGCCATGCTTTTTCGTGCTACTTTTAGACCTATTGGTGAAATCTAGATAGAAATCTCTCTTCCTCAAGCTCAACAAGCTGTGCGAGCCTCTCTTCCAGGGCTTCATGATCCGTCATACCTGTGAGTGCCACTATGCGCAGACTAGGCACAATGTATTCCATGGGCATCACTACTTCAACACCATATACAAGCCTAAAGGGTGTTTCTCCAGTCAAAGTTTTGCATGTCGTTCGATAGGCCCATAGGACAACGGGTATGCACAGGTCCCAATAACTTCACTGAGCATTGAAAATCGTGGTCAACGCATTCCCCAACACGTTATTGAATTATTCCACCATCCCATTAGCCTGTGGGTGATAAGGCATTCTTTTCTCGTGATATACCTGAAATTCCTCTGTCATCACGCTGATCATTTCGTTCAAAAAGTGCGTCCCACAATCACTCATCAATATCTTTGGACACCCGCATCATGTCAGTACATACTCAAAGAGGAACTTCGTAGCAGTTGCACCTATGCAATCCTTCACAGGTTGTACCTCCACCCAGTGAGTCAAATACTCAGTTGCGGTGATAATGTATCGTGCTCCCGTCTTCTTTCCTTAGGGCTCAATGGGTCCCACAAAATATATCACCCATTTCTCGAAAGGTTCCAATGTCATCTATGGATTCAGAGGCATCTCATCTCTCCGTGATGGCTTGATAGTCCTTTGACACACATCACACACCTCGCAGTAAGCATTTGAATCCTGATGGAGGGTTGGCCAACACAACATTGTGCATAGAATATTCTGTGCGGTCGCTCTTCCTACATAATGGCCTCCCACGGTGCTCCCATGAGCGTCCATGAGGATACTACTCCTTTAAAACTATGGTACATATCATCGTAATATTTCATCAGGTCCCATTTTGTACATATGTCCAACAATGACAGAAAAGTTTGCCACGCGCACCACTAACTCCTTCTTCTGCTGGAAGGTGTAACCTTCCAGGGTAGTTCCTGTCATTAGGAAGTGTATGATGTCTTCAAAGTGACAATCCATGACTCGCACTGCAAATAGCTGCGTGTCAGGCAATCCCTCCTCCAAATTAGTGGGCTCTTCCCCCGTTTTGATGTGTGACAGATGGCTTGGTCTCGCGTTTAGTTGTCCAGGCTTCACAATAACCTCAAAATCATACTCCTGGAACAATAATAACCACCTGCATATTCTCCCCCTTAACACAGGCTTATTGACCAGGTATTTCAACGCAGAATGATCCATATACATCTTAAAATGTCCACCCAACAAATAGTTTCTAAACTTCTGGAGCGCGTATACCATGGCTAACCCTTTGCGCTTAGTGGTAGAATAGTTCTTCTCAGCCTTGGATAACCTCCTACTTGCGAATGCTATAGGATGGTCCAATTCTCCTCTGCTAGCCTATGTCAGTACCGCTTCCAGTGCTATACATGAAGCGCCTACATGTACATGAAACTCCTTCTTCCAATTCAGGAAGACTAAACTCGGCGCGATGACCATTTTTCCTTTCAATACATCCAAGCTCTTATGACAGTCCTCGTTCCAACAGAATGTGACATCATTTTTCAACAACTTATCCATAGGTGCGGTGATCTGGGCATAGCCCTAGATAAATTTCCTGTAATACCCAGTATGTCCTAAGGTTGCGCCCAGCTTCTTCACACTCCTCGACACCTCCAAGTTAAGTATCACTACAATCTTCATGGGATATACCATCAATCCCTTTCTACAAACCACATGACCCAACAGAGTCCCAAAAGGAACACAAAACAAGCATTTCTTCAAATTGAGCGTAATCTGGTACCTTCGACAAGTATCTATCATTGGGCGCAAAATTTCCACATGGTGTTTTGCCAACCCAAACACAGTCCAGTCATCAAAGTACACCTCTAGAAACTTATGAATGAATTCTTTGAATGCAACAATGACTACGCGTGAAAAAATCGCAGGCGCATTCTTCAATTCGAAAGGCATTATAGTGTACTGAAAACATCCCCACTCAGTCACGAAGGTCTTCTTGCTTCTATCCCCACGCGTGAGTTTGATCTGATGGTACCCAGAGAACCCACCAGTGAAGGAGTACGCTTCGTGGCCACCTACATTATCCAATGCCTCATCATGAACGAAGTTGGGAAAGGATCATGCATGCAAGCATCATTCAACTTCCTGAGATCTACGCATATCCTTATTTCATCCTTCTACTTCTTTTTTGTACCACTATTGGGCTCACCTAATCATATTATTCTACGTGCTCAATGATGCATGCCACGAGCATCTTGTCTAGCTCTAAGTGGACCTTCTCCTTATACTTCAGAATAAGATGGTAAGGTCTTTGCTTAACCGGCATTGCATCAGGTTTTAACGTCATCTTCATAACACCCAGGTCTCCTATTATCCCCTTTAGCTCCTTAAACTTGGTAGGGAACAAATCCTGGTATTTGCAGAGCAATTCAGCGACCTTATCTAAGATCGCGTCATCCCAGTAATCTCCAATCTTCGCGAATTTGGGCTTCGCCTCTATACCAATATTTACCTGTTTCATTTTCAGTGGCACGGTTATATCGGAATTCGAGATCTGTGGTCTTGTTGAAGCCTCATAAATTGTTGCTTCAACATGGGGAAAAACAACCCAATCCGGACCTTGGTTGGTAGCTCCTTTTCCGTTTGGTGTAGTGGCTCCGATTGGGGATAATGGGATTAGTTTCTCAATCTAATTTATAATAGTGTTGATGGGGTGATATGTAATATTTTGGAGTAATGTTTAAGCTAAAAGTAATCTAATCTAAACTAATAATCACATGCAATTTATCCTAATTTAAACAATATCTAATTATGATTATACCTGGGAATAAATTGAAGTATGCGATCTACAATAATGTCCAAAAGAAATTGGTAATAAAGATCATTCAATTACGATAAGAAGTGAAATAGTTTAACAATAATCGTCTCGTATTAAGAGTTAGCCGAAACGATTGTGAAATATATATTGCACAAGAAATTATTCATGTATTCAGCGTAAAATATAGGCCATCATCATACAGAAGTGCAATAATGCTAACCAACATTCAAACCTTCATACATAAACAATTTGAAGAGAAATTATTGCTTAATACGTAAGTAAAAGAGAATTACAAGATAAAAGTACCATTTGTAATACGTCCTACTCATGTGCTTAAGAAATATTGATATACTTTCAATCCATCCAACACCATATAAGAGTACAAAAGTGAAATTTCAGTAGAAGATGCCAGATAAGATAAAAATAAATCCCGTTCCATTAATTTTACTAGAACTTCCTCAAAGGGACATAAGTGCATGTTTTGAAGATTGTTTCTGATAAAATTTCTGGACCCCTCTCTAAATGCATGAGAGGGGTTTAAATACTAAACTATAAAAATAAAAATAGATTATTACAAAAATAGTTGAGGAGGTTTAAATGAACTTCCTCAAATTATGTAAAATAAAACAAAAATAGAAATGAGCATGGTGACTAATTGTTCTGCATTTGACCTTTTAGATCGAAAATGTCTGTCATGGACTTGAGCTGTGTCGGTTGCATGATTTCATATTTCAACTACCCAGTGAACATGACGCCGGTCAATGCTGGCACCATTTTCTCCGTAGAAGTGGTTAGGCATCATAGGGTCATCCACTGGCTGTGAGGTTTCACTAAATGTCGCCGATATGCTTCCCAGTTTAACTTGGTCATTTTCCTAATTGCTTTTGCTTTTTCTTCTGTTGCCTACCTCCACTGTGGTTCAAGATATTTTACATTAGGAAGAAAACCCATAATGGAATCTACCACAAGGTTGGCGCTATGTAAATTTTCATTAATATTTTCGATAACACTGTTTGCTGCTGTTGCCACATCTACTGTTGTCTTTTTTTCTTTTCTAAGCCGAGAATCCCAGTTTGAAAATAAGATTTCTTTGTGTGACTATTCTAGTTTAGGTAGGTCGGCCTTTTTCCCATCTTCTAAATTCTACTAGGTGATGAAGTCGGAGACTTTTTTCAAGATTTCATCATATTCAAGTATCATTTCAACAACTTGACTCGTCAATTTGTCGCTTGTTTCGCAATAAGAATTCCATTGCGAAATCTTCTAGCATAATAGTTCCTTTTGGTGCATTGGCTGGCAGTTAAGGCCAAGCGCTTTAGTAATAAATTGATCAATTTTTGGATCATCCTTATGTAGATCAATTATTTCTTGTATTTGCGCTTCCTTCTCTGTTAAGCTGGCTTGATGTTTTATTTGCATCTGCTCAAACTCTTGTTGAAGATTAGATAACTGTCTCTGCTTGTTGGTCAGATTTTGCTTGCTGTAATTGTTGTTCAAGTGATAGAATTTTATCTTCTTTTCCGATAAGCAACATTTGCACCTCTGTTTCTTTGTTGATGGTAATTGTAGCGTAGGCACCTACAAACTGTGATAGTTTAGTAAGGTTGGCGGATGGGTTGATGGGCGAGTCTTTACAGACAACATCCATAAATTCATTTTCAGGGGTAGTAATAGCAGTATAATCGAACTTCCTTTGCTTCCTTTTCCTTTTAACAACTGCTTTGTGTTGTGGGCTATAAAACACATCTAGAGGGGGAATCTTCTAAATTCTCAAAACAATTTCAGAGGTGGGAGTAATAGGGATGTGCTCTACCTCTTGAGTATTTACAGTCTCCTTTGCTGTAATTTATTGAGTTGTTTTCTATTGTGGAGTTTGCAACTCTGGCGTTTGTTCCTCTGTATGAAGCCTTTTATTAAAGTTGTCCCATTCTTCCTCTAAATCAATTACCAGTGATTTTATTGGCTGGGTGGAGGTGGAATGGATTTAAGCTTGTTTTCTAGCTGAAATTTGATCAACTGTCTTTTCTGTAGATTGGGCTGTATCTTTTTCCGACTCCTTGCTTCTGCTTTTCCCATTTTTTGATGAATTCTTTGACTCCCTGGTAGACTTCTCTTGGGATTCTACTCCAAAATCAATTTTAGAATTTTCTTTGGAATCTCCTTCTAGACTTACACTGGGAGTAGGATCCCTTATTGGTTCAATCAATAATTGGTCCAATGGGGCCTTCGTTAGCATCCTTTCTCTATACTCGTAAAAGGTTTCAAGATATTCACGGTCAAAAAGTAATTGTTCCATATGTTTCACCTTTGTGAAGGTGTTCTTTTTTAAAAAGGTGTCATCAAATGCATCTTCCTCATTACTGAATATTTTTATTTTTACCATGGTGGTAAGTTATTTTGACAGTGTTGAATGGGTCATATTACCTTCCTCAGAATTTAGGTAATTGCAGAGATAACATAATCTCTGCTTATTTGAATGCATTCTCCAGGTCGTGTAATGCAAATTCTCCACACTGTAAAGAGAATGTAGGCCAAATGGCCTTCTTTGTTTCCTTTAATGTTTTGCTCATCCCACCCTCACTAGCTGTTTGATAGGCTATCTCTCTAGCAATGCTGCCAAATACCTTGATATACGTGAATGTTTCCTCCCGAAACCATCTGGCCACTGGGAGGATATCTACCTTGGCTTCTTTGGAAAACCTGGGGGCATATTAGTTATAAAGTTGTTTGTGGATAGGGAGCATAACTCCATGATTTTTTTTGTAAAAATGTGGTTGAAACTAAGATTACCACATGTATTTATGGTATATGTGAATGGGAAGCGGATCTTGGACAATCCACTTCCATCCCATGATAGGAAAATTCAAACCAACACAAATTGCATCCATTATATAGGCACTCATAAAAAATGGAGGGTAGACCCTTGTAGCAACATTCTTTTCCTTCTATGCTCCATTATTGTTCTTGCTAAATTATCAAACAAAATTTGTGCCCAATTCATTATAGTTGCATTTATGGCTGTATCTATTAATGGTAGCCATTATGGGGAGAATTTAGTGCTATCGGGTTTGCCAAATAGTCTACATATCATGGCCACTGCAAAACTATGAGGGGGACAAATAGACGTAGTAGAGTACATACCATTATTGTCTTTTTTATTTTTATTTTTCCCTCATTATTTGACCAGGTTCGGGTGCAATCTACTGGGTCCTCATTCTCTTTGGCAAACTTTTCGATGAACTACTTGTTGTATATGACTTATGGCTTTGGTCGGTGGTACATAAGCCGTAGGTTGTGTTGAAAAGTGTGCAACAAGAAATGCTTGTTGAGAATGCAACATGATGATGGAGCTTAGTGGAAAGGAGTCGCCTTCACTAAGTGGGTCCGCAGGCTATTTTTGGTGCAAGTCTATTTTTAGACTATGTCTATTTTTAGACATATGGATCATGTCTATGGATTGCAGGTTGTTGTTTATGGATGA
>APFE031477661.1:26876-119771 GCA_000404065.3 Pinus taeda
ACTTCTCAGAGCTCACAAATTTTGTCAATGCATCTGCAGTATTCTTCAAAGTGTCCACCTTTACCAGCAACACTTTTTGTCTTCTA
Organism: Pinus taeda; assembly: GCA_000404065.3. Classification (NCBI taxonomy): domain Eukaryota; kingdom Viridiplantae; phylum Streptophyta; class Pinopsida; order Pinales; family Pinaceae; genus Pinus; species Pinus taeda. Next base: position 26,963 of record APFE031477661.1, read on the forward strand.
TCGTATCCCTCACAAAGTGATACTAAACATCAATGTGCTTTGTTTTAAAATGATAAGCAGGGTTTTTTGCCAAGAAAATTGCACTTTGGCTGTCACAGTCTATCCTTATAGCTCCCTGTACTAACCCCATACTTGAATGTAATCTCTACAACCAAACTGCTTCCTTGTTTGCATGAGTGGCTGCCATGTATTCTGCCTCTGTAGTTGATAGTGCACTACAGATTGTTTGTTACTCATCCAGCTGATTGCACCTCCAAATAGGTTAAACGCATACCCACTTGTAGATCTTCTCTGATCCAGATCTCCAGCCCAGTCTGCATCAACAAAGCCATGTATATCCAACACTCTGTCCAATCCTGGTCTTCCTTGGTAGCACAAACCATAATCACTAGTGCCACGCAAATACCTGAAAACCCGCTTCACTGCTGTCCAGTGCTCCTTCCCTGGCTTTGACATAAACCTGCTCAATACTCCCACTGCATGTGCAATGTTTGGTCTAGTATAGGCCATTGCGTACATCAAGCTACTGACTGCACTTGCATATGGAACACGGGACATGTCCTCTTCCTCTTATTGTGTCTTGGGACACTATTCAGCAGATAACCTCACACCTACAGGAATAGGAACCTTCACCGGTTTACTATCCTGCATATTAAACCTCTGCAGTATTGTCTCGACATACTTCCTCTGGTTTAACCAAAGCTTCCTCTTTGCCCAATCTCTTTTAATTTCCATGCCCAAAATATAGTTTGCAGCACCGAGATATTTCATGTTGAATTTGGAGGACAATTGGGTCTTCGAATCCGGGATAATTTCTTTGTCATTTCCAACAAGCAACATATCATTGACATACAAGACCAGATAAATAACACGGTCACCAATTAATTTAAAATACACATAGTGATCTACTTTGCTTCTGGTGAAGCCAAGTCCCCATATAAATGTATCAAATTTTTGATACCACATCCTTGGTAACTGTTTTAACCCATACAGAGACTTCTTTAGCTTGCATACCAGTCCTTTCTTACCCTTCACCGCAAAGCGTTCAAGTTACTTCATGTAGATTTTATCTTCCAAATCCCTGTGAAGAAATGTTGTCTTCACATCCATCTGTTCTACCTCAAAATTGAAAGAAGCAACAACAGATAAAAGTAATCTAATAGAAGTTACCTTGGCAACAAGAGAAAAAATATCAACAAAATCAATTCCTAGCACCTGGGAATAACCTTTTTCTACCAACCGAGCTTTGTATTTCTCCACCTTCCCTTCTGCATTTCTCTTCTTCTTGAACACCCATTTGATGCCAAGGGGTTTCCTTCTAGCCGACAACTCCACCAGATCCCAAGCCTCATTTTTGTGCAAAGATTCCATTTCATCAACCATGGCCTCTTTCTAAAGTTTTCCATCCTTTGAATCCATTGCTTCCTTCACAGTTCTGGGATCATCATCAGTAACATACAAAGAAAAATTTGAACAGAAAACAGATGGATTATACCTTTCTGGTTGCCTTCTTTCTTGAACTGATCTTCTCACATCCGGAGTTTGTGGCTCTTCATCTTCTGATTCCTCCTCTGCTACAGAGTCTGATTCTTCCTCCATTACTTCAAACTCTATCTTCACAGGTTCTTTTGGTTGGAATTCATGCTTAATAATATCTTTCACCTCTCTAAACACCGCATCTCGACTGTACACAACCTTCCGTGTGACTGGATTACATCACACTCATAGAAGGTGATCTCGATGAGATCAAAGATAAAGTGCGTGATACCACATCAGAACCATGGCGGTAGTTCGAAAAAAAGAATTTATAGTTGCTAGGCACTCTCCAAAAGGATTTGCGCAAGCTACAGATCTAGACCAGTGAGATACAGGTGGGCGTAGGGTAGATTAGCACTGCACAAACGAGCTTACTAGTAGGGACCAGTCAGACTACAGAGATGGTCCGATCAGTCGATCTCCAAGCAGTTGCGCTATCCAGAGGATCTTTGAGGCAGGAATCGGTCAAGGACAAGGTCATCATAAGTACTCTGAAGAACATCGGTCTCAACCTTGCAACATTCCCCAACGAGTCTCCTCACATGTTGTAGACAAGTGTGACAAGAGAGCTAAGAGTGATGGAGCAACACTCTTAGCTTAATCAGCGAATACCAAGTGAAAAATGAGCAAATGCTCCCTGAGAAGAAAAAGGCATTGAAGGCAAAGGAAAAATTCCAGGCATAGAGTGCCTAGCTAGAAGCCACAGTGGCAGAGGTGTGCAAGGTATTTCTACAGTTGCACATACCTAAAGAGTCACTAGTTGAGGCCAAGATCAGGAAGCTTGTAGTGGGTGTATGCAATGCCAAGGCAGAGGTGGCCAGAGTTTAGTTTGAGACAAACATGAAAATCATAGAGTTGGAGCTCAAGTCATAGCCTTCGACGCCGCCAGTAGTTACGGAACAAAATGAAGCTATTGTTAAGGATGGAATAGTTATTATCAATGCCACAGTAATGGACTACACAACATTGTTTTAGCAGGCCATGGAAGTAGTGACGACCCTACAGGAATATCCCAACTTGCGTAGATTAAAAGCAAAGACCTACGAACTTTAATATCATTAAGACAAAGTGTGTGTGACAATGCGCATAGTGGCTATAGTGTAGCGCCTTGCCAAGTTGTAGGAGGGGAAGCAACTCCTTGCATAAGTGGAAGTTGCGTTGAAAAAAGAGGCAGTCCTGAAGGCGCAGTTGGATCATTGGTTGGAAGAAGCCTACCAAGTCTCTCGCAACATATAGGATAATTTGGAAAACCTACAACTTACACAATAGAAGATCAAGCAGGACAACGAAGGACCATCCATAGAATAGTTGGTTGAATAGGTGAAGCAAAAATCATGCAGAGTGCAGCTGAAGTAGTAGTGGTGGAGGTGGAGTTGGAGGATCTTCGCAGTGAGATATTTTCACTAGCTGAGTGATGCAAGGGCGATTCACGATCTTGTTGGGGGCCTACTGTGACGGGGTCCCTTAGGTCAATTTTAGGGAAAAATCTAAAGTTTTGATGGAAAAATAAGTAAAGTCTCTACAAATTGTAGTTGTGGAGCGTGTAGCTAGGTAAGAGTCAAAAAGGGTTTTACCCTTCTTTTATGTAACTTGAGTCAGCTTTTGAAGATCTACCCATGGTTTACATACCATGGGATTATATAAATAGGTGTGTCTTAAAGAGTCTAAAAGAATAAATTGAATTTGTCTATGGGTACGATGAAAAGAGTCTAAAGAGTTAGCACGGGAGAGTAAGAAGGAAGGCTCTGTAGCAGAGTGTGTAGAGGCCTAGAGTAGTGTCTGCAATTGAGCACACAGACCCCTAAAACTGAGTGCACAGGAACATCTTGAGTTTGTAAGCTTAACTGAATATCATTAAAGAATATTCATGTAGAAATTCTTGTGTTTTATCTATTAACTTTTGTTATGTATGAATGCACTTTATGCTGTGATGAATAATGGTTTTATGAAATAATGTTGTATTAATGCACGACTTTTCTTGATCTACATTTTTATATGAACACAATTAATTTTAAGTGATTACATGAAAATTATGCCACTTTCTGTTAAAGTTATCAAAAACTTAAGTAGATCTGAGAAAATAATGGTCTAAGAGTAATCTATGGTGCATGTAAGTAGCTAATCCACTTTTTCAGGGCTCGCAAAATCTAGTTATATACCTTTGCGGAGCTATAGAGGCTGATTAAAGGGAGTTCATCAATAATCCATAAAGGCTTATCGATTTATGCAAAGGAAAACCTAGGTCACAAAAGGACATCGCACTAATCTCTGGGTGCAAAAACTTGGTTCCAATATCCTCCCATACTATTTCAGGTGAAACTTTAGTCCACGCACCACAGATTCATGCCGAAAGAGCCAGTAATGTATGGATTTGTTTGGCACAACTAACTCTGACCTGGGTTAGGACCCCCTAAGCCAACAAAAGGCTTATCCCCCAAGTCTGGATTAGTATAACTATATTTATATTTGGGGACAGTCAAAATGGAAATAGCTTGATCAAAAGGCTTACCTTCCATCTCAATAATAGATGCCTGATGATCATCCTACCTATTATCCACTGCTACATTTATTCAGGGAATATTGTGTCCAGCATCTCCAACTGCCTATGAATCTTGAGAGCTATAAATTTGAGGTATGCCACTCTAATGTTATGGAAAATCTCTCCTGCAATTCTCTCCACCATAAGTGAAACACTACAAATTCTTCCTACCATTTCTTGTGTTCTGCTCCTCAAGCTAAAATTTGTGTCCTCTGTCAACTTCATTGAACTTCTTATAAGGTGTTACATTCTCCTTATCACTTGCATCCTTAGGCCTTCCTCATTTCTTAACCCATTTTCCTTTAGTTTTTTCATTCCCTTTCCAATCACACTTAGGCTCAAACTTACATTTAGACAACTCATAACAATGTTTCAACTTCTCAATGACTTCCTCCAATGATCGATGTTACAGGTCGTTTTTTCGCATCCACTAAAAAGGCCTAAAAACCTAGATCAATCAACACCCTTGGCACCATGTCAATATCCCTTTGCAAATCCCTAAGCATCATGTATCCAGAAAGTCTAATTCTATGGGTCAATCAACTAAAAAACTATGTTTCTAGCCCTAGTGCACCTTTCACTATAGCCTACCTGTGTTGAAGAATGTTGCATAATTGATTACTTCAACTGACTAGCACATATTTCTCTACTTTGCAGGTACGATGATTCTAGAATTTTAAAAAATATAAAAAATAATTTCGAAAATTGTTCTTTCAAAAAATTCTAAGGTGATTTTAACCATCTATCATTGATAGAGATCTCAACTTCCTATATGCTCCTACTCTAGTGGTCTTATCTCTTATCCCTTGATCTTTTCCTCCTTCATAAGTGGATTTAGAGCCTAGATTGGTAAATCCTAAACTACAATTTTTACCTATAAATTCACTACCTTCCATAGAGTCATAGTTGGCTTTTGGAGATTACTAGTGCCCTCATGCTGCTACCTTGAGCTTAAAGAGTCATCAAATTCACACATTAGGGTTGATGTTGACGTTTTTCATTGTGGCAAGGAAGGATAAGACAATTGGGGAGATACCTACAAATTGAAACATCAAAACTAGTTCGGTAAAAAAAAAACAAGTTCGACCGAATTTTTGTTTTCCACGAATGGACATTAAAATAAATGGTAATTTGTTTTGAGAAAACATTTTTAAAATTTCGTCCAAACAATTTTTAAGTTTCGACCAAAAACCCTATACATGTTTTCAGTCGGACACAAAATTAAAATGGTGCCACCCTCTAATATAACTGTTTCGTCTGGATGCTATAAATAAACTTAGCCAAAACATAATTTTCAAACTCAGATTCTTCATGTGCAACTTCTAAATTCCAAAATACTTTGCATATAATATTTGGACCAAAAAAAAATTGCGTGGATTTTTAAAGTGAGTCTTTTGGGCTTAATTTTGAAAGTAAGTCTTTTGGGCTAGATTTTGAAAGTGATTTTTTTGGGCTGAATTTTGAAACTGAGTTCTTTGGGCTGAATTTGGAAAGTGAATTTTTTTGGCTCGATTCTAAAATTAAGTTTTTTGGCTCAATTTTGAAATTGACCTTTTAGGGAGTGATTTTAAGAAACTACATAGATTGAATTATCATGGGAAATCAAAATATTGTAAGAGAAAATATGATCGAATAAGGGACATTGAGGATCGTAAGGAATAGTCAAGAAACTATTACAAAAGAAAGAAGGAAGAATGCTTAAATACTGAAAGAGAAAATCAGTATCAATAAGTAGTTGAACCAAGTATGTAAATGTAAATATTATAGATGATACTTGAAATTGAATAATGTATTATGGAAATTAATTTTTATTTGATGATCTAATTTGAAAAATTCTTTTCATTGTAAACATAGAGATATTTTTCTCATAACATTGATGATGAGATTGAAAATGTTAAAAAAAAAAGTGAAAAAAATATGAACCAATGATTGATGATGTTATTGAAGATGTTGAAAGAGATTCAAGTGAAGAAGTTGAATTAGGTATGTATATATATGTCATGTATTGTTGAAATTATACGTCTATATTAGTTTCAATTTCATGAACTCTATTTTTTAATTTAATTATTTAATGTATATTTATATTCATTTACATTAAATACTCATATGTACAGATGAAATCAATATTGATTATGAGACATTAGAAAATGTCGACACTCACACATATGGAGATTAAAACGTTGACCATGTTATATGATATCATGTTAAGCTCATTATTGATAAGTTGTTCAAAGATGAAAATGTCACAGTTCAAGCTCAACTTTTGTGATGTATATTAACATCAAAGAAATAAAAAGAAGATACAACACTATTGGTTACTCGAAAATCAACGAAAGATAAAAAAGGTGATGGAAAATGTCATTCAAAATATAATTAATGCTATAAAATCAATTGGAATATATAGAAAAGAAATTGATCTAAATGTATGTGGAGAAATACAAATGGGAGTGGTATCATCAATTACTAGATAAAATTGTTCGGTAAAATATATGGCAAAAGCATTACGGACCTCATGAAAAAAAGTGCACAAGCATAGGAAATTTTCATTGCAAATAGATGCAGATGATGGGTTTTCTTGTTGGATAGTTATTTGTAGGTAACCATACAAATATAGACCTGGGAAAGATCATAAAAGATAATATATGAATATTAGATGAAAAATTCACGTGTTTCACCAAAAGCAAGGGATGTGATGAGGTGAAGAATAATGTGAAATGAGTATGAAGAACATGAAAAACATATCTTGGACACCACTCAGATAGTGTTGTTCAGTAAGTTCATAGAAGAGAATTGTGGAATTAATGTCTCAATCGGTACTTTTGTGCAACACAAAACATGGTATGTTAAACCTATCACTGTATGCGACACTTGTTGTTGTCATTATCATGTGGAATTTCAATTATATTATGACACCTTCTTTAATTTTGGTAAATTTTTTTGGAAAAATTCACCTCCTCCTTCCACTATCCATGATTTTATATCTGAAATTCTATGTGGAAGAGAAAATCATGAATTATTTTATCAAAAGAAATTTTTTGGTGGTAAAAAATATAAATATTGTGGAAATTTGACTTTGTTTCATGAAAAATATCCTATTGATATGAATTATCAATAATTTTCTAATATAAAAGTGAAATGGAAGATATATGAATATATACATATATCTATTGTTTCAAGTAGTAGTACAAGTGCTAGAAGGATTCATTTACAAGAAGAAATAATTTACGTGATAGAGTTTTTAAAGAAGTTTGAGATAGAAATTTATAAATACACCAAGCAATCTCATAGAGCTGGAGAGCATGAGCTACAATTAAAAAAATCCCATGAAATTGTTCCACTAGGGACCATTTTGTCAATAGTTGGTTTTACAGAAAATTACAAATTTGTTGCAAGAAATGAAATACATAGTGAATATTATCATTCTGACCAAGTCGCTATGCTTTTCCATGTTCTATATAGACAACTGAACAAAATGTTGATAATATATAATCACTAGTGAGAATCGACATGTTATTAAAGAATATCATTTTTATATCAGTGATGATCATACACATGATACACTTTTTGTATAACATTGCTTTGATAACTTTTATGAATGATTGAAAGGTCATGGAATCAAATTCAATGAACATTGGATATGGTCATATGGATGCACAAATCAATTCAAATCTTCATGATCATTCCTTTTGTCTTGTCGTCTTCATATGAAAACCAAGATTAAACATGTTGGAATTTCTTTGAGACTGGTCATGGAAAAGGATAACATGATGGTGCAGGGTCATGTATAAAATGAGCACTTTGAAGATATCAAATGGACCACTCTGCAAACCAACTTGTGTCAGATGAACAAATTGCTCAATGGTATATTAATGCACTAAGCCATGAGACTAACCCATCAATGGAGGTATGCAAGTATGTACATATACATTAACTTGTATATATTTTTAATATATGATCATTTTTATTAATTTTATAATTTTAAACATTTATAAATTATGTAGTTTAAATAATTGATCGATCATTATCTTTGATATATCAATTGTATTTTAAATAACATATTTAAATACTTGTTTTGATTTCCTATAGGTTTTTTTGGCATATTAGAGTCCAAGATGTAGATAGATCGATTACATGTGAAGTTGAAATAGTAAAAGGGACTTGAAAATTGCATTCAATTAAAACAAAATAGTACCAAAACGCATTTGCATTTGATAAAAGAAAAGAATCTTGTTTTTGTCATGTTTGCATAGAGGACACACAATTCAATGGTGTTTGTGAAAACAATATGTATGTAAAATCTTGGCAACATACAAAAGTTGAGGAAAGGATAAATGTCAGAATCTTTATTCAAAAAGATGGATTCAAAGAAGAATATAGTGTCATCTAAAGATGATTAAGTTTTTGATCTTGTTAAAGAAGGTAACATTTTAATTTCTTTCAAGGATATATATATATATATATATGTTTATGTTTTAAAATCATTGTGTATAAGTATCTAGATAATAGTTAAAATATAGATCTAAATAGATAATAAAATCATGTACATGTGGATAACTAATTTCTTGTTAATTATGATCTGAATTTGCACTTTTTAATTGTGCAGGAGATGTTTTTGTTGTACTTGCACCCATTAACAACATAGAAAATGTCAAGTGTTATTTGATGTGTTTCACTGGATGAAAGATGAAGTTATTGGAAGTCTATGATGATAACATTTTTATGTATGAAAGAGGGTCTATTATAATGAAAGGTAATTTTTTTCACAAAACTCATCAAATCGAGAGCCATGTTTACTTTCGAGACCATTAACCCGATGCCATAAGTTGTCAATATAGTCACTTGGTGTGTGTAGTGCGCATAAAGTTGATAGAAGTTCAATCAATGAAAAAACTGAAAGTTAAAAAATGGAGAATGACAAAGGTTGACAATGAACAGATCATTGAGGATGGCATTCAATTAGAATTTTTTAATTGAACTACCCAACAATATTTTCTCCTTGTTTTCATCTTTGAGAAATAGTTCAAATATATTGCTAGGCTTTCTTTTGTGCACTCTTAAGTTGTCCATTATAGCTAGTACTATGTATTACAAAATTGTTTTTATTAATATGGTGGCTTTGTTGTTAAGTTAAAAAACAATTCAAAGATCCCAATTACTACTATAATGTAAGGATGTAGCATATCACAATTTTCTTGTTTGTTGTTGATTGTATAACTATCATGTCTGCAATGCATTTTTCTTTTCTATGGACCATCATTTTATCTTTTCAAATTTTTTTATTTCTATCTTAGTAAAATGATCTACTTTATTAAAATCACATTACCATAAAAAAATATTATTAAAAAATTCCTTTTATTGTGTTTGTCCTCTACATGCAGTGCATATGAAACCTATTAAAACTAACAATCTATGATCGAAAAATAGTATTTAATACAATTTGAAGTTATATGTGATACAGGTGGATGTTGGTGGCCACCCACCTATCCCATTTGGACCCCCACAACTGTCTCTTTCATTTTTTCAGTTTCCTTAATTATAGCACAATTTACGATTTTTAGCAGTTTTGAGGCCCTAAATGACTTTTTTTGGGAAATCTACCGCCAGCGACTTTTCTACTAAAAAATCATTTTTTTCGTCGTATTCCTCAGAGAGATATTTCCAATGGGCTATCATGCGCGTCAAATGGAGATAATACGACCAATTCACGACCTCGAGAAGTTGATGTACCAAAATTACCCAAAATGGGGCCCACAATTTGGTGTTTCATCTTCTAGGGTTAGGTTTTGGAATGTGAAGGGTTTTCAATTGTTTCTCAACAATAAATAGGCCTTCGAGCCTCATTGTAACACAGTTTGGAATAGTTCAGAGGCATGTAGTCACCACATCTCTTATAAGAGATAAGCTACCATCGCCCTAGCTGGTTTATTTTCATTTCTGGTTATAAGCATATTTCAATATTTCCATTAATGAAATGAAGTATTATTTCTGTTCCATCTCTTTATTTATGGTTATCGCATCTATGTATTTATGGTTATCTCTATAATCTACTGCGTTCCTATTTAAATCCGGATCAATATGATTGTTTTAGATATCAACACCACTATAATATTCATGAAGGTGAAATGTACCATGTTTTTTAATTTGCAATATTTTTAATTTTGACAATTTACAAACATTGCTCCATATTCATGAACTTAAATGTAAAAAATTTAAGCATCAAATCACGCATCATGAAAAATGTAACATGTTTTAAATAATTCTTATTGTTTGTTAAACTCACAAACTATAACTTGAAACCTTACATCAAACAAAAAGTTGGAATTTAACTAGAACAACCAAGAAAAGGTTGACCCATGAGAACTTTGGTTGATAATATTAAATCCAAAATGGTCCATGCATTTACTTATCATTTAGTTTGAATCATACATCACTTAAAAGGACGGTATGGGGAAATTGTAAATATTACAAAGGGTATCAAAAGTTGGGCTGAAATTTTATATTAAAAGTTAAGTATCAACTAACATCCATAGTAGCCATTCTATACAAGATGATCATTTATTCATGAAGAAAAATGTATGTCATACTTTATAATGAATTTTTATGTTATTATTGTTTTAGACATCTACACCATTATAAGATTCATTCAGATGCAAAATGTACCATGTTTTGTAATTTTCAATTTTACTATTCATTAAATAACTTCACAAAACAACTGTGAACAAAACCTAAGAATCATAGATACTAACATTATAAGAATCATCATGCAAAATGTACCAACTAAATGAAATTTTAGTTTTATTGCTTCATATTCATGAACTTAAATATGTAAAATCTTTAAGCATCAAACCATGTATCATGCAAATTGTACCATGTTTTTAATGCAATTTTATAGTATGTTTGCTTGACCAACTTTATATTTAAATTTAGCTATCAACCCACATCCATAGTAGTCCTTCTATACAAGATGATGATCTATTCATGAATGAAAAGTGTATACCGTATTTCATAATGAAATTTTAAGTTATGATTCTTTAAGACATCTACACCATTATAAGATTCATTCAAATGAAAAATGTACCATGTTTTGTAATTTACAATTTTAATATTTCATTAAATAAGTTGACAAAACAACTTTGAAAAAAACTTAGGAATAATCTACTAACATTATAAGAATCATCATGCAAAATGTACCATCTAAATCAAAAATTACTTTCATTGCATCATATTCATGAACTTAAACGTGTAAAATCTACAAGCATCAAAACATGCATCATGCAAATTGTACCATGTGTTATAATGCAATTATAAGAGTAATTGAATGAAAAATGTACATAACCTCCAAAAATAGCATATTCATTATAAATTCATAATAAAGAGTTATATTTAAAATATGTCCAAATTTGATATTATTATAAAAGTAAATATATAATAAAAAGTTGACAAAAAAAATGCATCAAAGAGAATCTTGTTCAAATATATGATATATCAACATCCTCGTGCTCTCATTAGAATCGTGGGTTCACTACACAACATGTGTAATATGCATATATACATAAGATTCTATACTTTAAAATTACATGAGAATGTAATCATAAAAAAAATTTATACAAGGTTTCAAATTCCATGCAATACCTCATGTTGTTCCCCCTTGATTATGCCCTCATGGTGCTTTCCATGCATTACCCTCCTGGCTACCTTGTACATGTATATATTAAAATTTTAAAATTGCACATGAAAAATCATAATCTCACAATATTAAAAAATCAACTTCTTGAAATTGTCTAGACGATTCAATCCCTTTAACCAACTGAAGTTTCAAATTCCATGCAATACCTCATGGTGTTCCCCCTGCATCTTTCCCTCATCGATGCCCTCTACAATAATGTACATGTATATATTAAAAATTTAAAATTGCACATCAAAATGCATAAACTTGCAATATATTTAAAAAATTGTTAGAAAATTTCTTCAAGTTGTTTAGATGATCCTATCCCCATTACTGACTCCATCACTAAAGACCCTAGAGAACAGAAATTGTATCCACAAACCTAAAATTCGAAAATTTTAAATTTGTAAGATAGAGATATCATTTTTAATGAAACTTCCTTCAATTTAGAACAAAACAAAAGTGAAATATTCAATACTTGTGACAAGCGAATATTTGACACATATCCTAACAGTTAGGAAGAGGGTGGCACTATGTCAAAAATGTCAAATGGAATCGCAATCTATTAACATTTAATGATATATATATATATCTATATATATATATATATATATATATATATATATATATATTATATATATATATATATAATAATATTTATTTTAAAATTATATCTTCACAATACAAAAATAATGAAAGTATAATAATAGTATCAACACGAACTCTTCAAAAAAAACTAACATCTCTCAACATATCTTGATTGTATGAACCTCAGACCGTGATATTATCTAAATTTTCATTCAATAAACTAGTTAACTAAAAATGGCAAACATATGATACATTAGTAATGGATTATATCTGAACAAATTAACAAAATGTATGTGAATCAATGTTAACACATACATTACATTACATTAAAATATCCACCCTATCCATTAATATGTACCAAACCCATGCCCTATTCCTCATGGAAAATTGGGTCTTACCAACCATCCAGATAACCCTTTGCATCTTATTTAGCCTCTTCAATATTTATATTATCTATCTCCTTATCTATTTTATATAAAAAATTAGCACATGAAACAACACTTGCTCTTTGTTGATTTAGATCGACATCAATTCTAGTCAATGCAGTTTGTATGTTGTTTATAATGGCATCCCTTGCTTCTTGACCAATCTGAGAAGTGGCATGCATATTTGACCACAAAGTTACCAGACGTGGAGGTTGGGGTACCAAAGGTGGTAGAGGGTAAGGCAATTCAGTATCCCTTAATGCCCCCTTACATTCATATGTCCAACCTATCCCAGTACCGTAAAAATTAGATGGAAGGTTAGTATAATTAGGTCTCATAACCAAAAATAATTATGCATAAAACAATTTTTCAAAATAATGTGGAACCTCGTCATTCCATGGCATCTTTCCATATCATACAAGGAAACTATCATACAAATGGTGAGCTATTTCAGGGATCTTGAAATATTGCACCTTGAGCATATTTCTTTTCATCCCTTCTTTGAAATTACACATAGATTTCACATGTGCTTTTGTAACCTTCTTCTTACCTCAGCCCATTTATTTAGACCCATCACTGGTTCTTTTCTGTGCCTCACCATATCTACAAAACAATTAGTTTTTGGACCAAGGTTCTTGTAAATATCGAGAAATGATCTTAGAGACACAAATATTTCTAATCTTTGTCAACTCTCTGTAGGGAGCACCAAACTCACAAGACCTTTCTTCAATCTTGAATAATGACCTATGCAAGTCTATAACAAACCTCATTGGATGTTTGTTTTCCAAGGAATCTCATCAGGAATATCAGATGAATAGGTGGTAGTTGGCATATGATGTCCTTCTTGAATTTCCATGCTTCGCCTATGTTTACTTCAATCAACATTTTCACCCCCTGCATCAATATAATTACATAAATATAAAAATATGTTCAAATGTATTTATATGCATGAAAAAAAGACATTTACACGTATATGTACAAACAATTCATTTACATGTACAAATTATTTTTAACATAGAAACAATAAATTATATAATTTACTAAAATGATGAGGATAATGATGATGTGATTGATATTAATGACCACCCAGATATGGTTGAGCACCATGACGCCCAAGCACATTGAATGATTCAACTTTCTGACCACTAGGAGAATGTTGACCACCCTCACGCGACGACATAGTGAGAAGCTTTAAAAAAATTGAAATTATAATAAATTAATTAAGTTAAATTGACAAAAATCTATTCAATATATGTATGTACATATGATTCTACGTATTTATCCTTTAAGTAAATTCATATAAATATATATGTACCATACCACGATGATGTGAATGATGGCCCTCCATTGATTTATTTGATACTCTCTCTGACCTAGTTATACATGTTCCTAAAAAATATGAAATTTATTATAAATTAATAAAGTTAAATTGAAAAAATAACCAATTTTATATGTATGTACATATGATTATTAAAAACTAATTTAAAAACTTTGACATAAACATATATATACCATGATCATAATGTAGAAAATGATGGGCCTCCCCCGATTCATATAATAATGTCCTTGATCCATGACCAATCTCGTCAACATACGTAGAAAGTCACCCTCTTGTCAATGAATGAGACTCAATTGAGTCTCGCCTCAAAGAATTAAGTGGAAACTTCTCATATGATGATCCAAGCCTTCGATATATATTCAAACATTTAAAAATATTTAAAATTACTATTTAAAAGATCAAGAATTTAGAAAATTAATGTAACCCTTGAAGTCACCTCTTGTATTTAAAAATATTTAAAATTTACATTTAAAAAGATCAAGAATTCATAAAATTAATGTGACTATACAAGGGTTTCTTCAAAATTATTGGGTGTAAATTCTTCATTTAAAATATACTCCAGACTAAAAACAAAAATTTTGAATTGCACATCTTTAGAATTAAATACAAAAGCTTCTAAAACATGTTAGGATCACCAAGTTGTGCTTACATAGTTGGGGCACACTTAGTATAGTATTGAAGAAAAGACATGGTCATTCAAAACACCACATTTATAACTAAAAAACAAATATGTATCAAAGATATCTTACAATGTCCATCAATAAATTTTGATGGAGATATTCTTGAGACCAATTCATCTTTCAAACACAAATCTTGAATTTCCATTGTCCCGTACAATAGATCACTAGACATCCTACTAACATTTGCACAATGTCTTATGCCGAATGGTTCAAATTGACTAACAATATTTTTTTTCTTCTCCATGCAGTTTTTTTAACCTCTCCTTTTTTACTTGGTACATGCCTTTCATATGGTTTTACACAAGTTGTAGATTGGTGAAGACTACAATTCCATTTGATCCATACTCCCTAGTTGTTTCTACGCCTTCTACCAATGCAATATAATATGGTTCATTGTTTGGTGTACTTCCAAGTACATTCCTTTTCCTTTCGAGGACTTCGTTTATCACAATACTGCATAGCACATGAGTAATCACACCTTGCCTTGGATTGGGATAACAAAAAAGTTCTATGCATAATTTCAATTTTTCAACCATGTTTAATGGGTTTTCTAATCCTTGTAAAAAATAAATTGAATAATATATTTATTTATTGCAAATACCTTAGATTATGGGAGAATGATGAAAAATAAATATCTATTGTTATGAAATGATGGAATATTAGAAGGATTTAGCTTAGAATTTATATCTGACACTTGGATATGATGATTAACAAAAACAAAGGAATATGACGAGCTCAAAACAAGATGAGGAAGAAATCATTATATTGACTTATGTGGGTGCATAAAGTTTGGTTTTCAAAATGGATCATTGGGACTTCTTTCCCAAGGTTTCCTTAGATGCATATCATATCCTAATGTGTATATGTTGAGTCATATATGATTTTATAGTGTTGATAGTTCTATATATAGAAGCTTACTCATTATAGGCAATGATATAAAATGTGATATATTTCCTCCTAAGGGGTAACTACTTGAAGAGCCACCCCAAAGGGGTATGTTATTGAAATAATTGGAATTTGTTTACTTGCATGGATATGTTATTGAAATAACTAAAATGTATTTACTTAAATACTTACATATGATTAATGTCCACTTGAATAAATCAAAATAGGAGGTAATCAAATGATATTGAGTAATGGAAGCTCAATGCTCTAATATCCTTCTGAAAACTCAATTGGAAAAGAAATATACCATTCTAAAAATTAATCTTTCACTTCAATGATTAGGGATGTGATATATGGCTTAAGTGTAGAGATGGATGGATGTGTATGTCAAACAAATTTTTCTACACAAGTATTTGTTTTTGGATGTGAATAATTTGATGATTTATCAATCAACAACAATTTCAACAACTATGTTTAATGGATTGTATCTCTCTCTCTCTCTCTCTCTCTCTCTCTCTCTCTCTCTCTCTATAATATATATATTATATATATATATATATATATATCTTGGAAAGGAAATTAGTCGACTCCAAGAGAGCTCAGATTTCATACACTTAAGATACTTGCAGTAGTATAAAGAAAGGTTCATATGACCATAAATGGAGAAATATTGAAATGAAATTATGATGTTAATTATGAACTAAACATTTGAATATAACAGAAATAATTGCAAGGATAAAGGGTCGATACCACTCCATTACACTAGGAGAGTTTAGTCCTTATGCCCTACTATGAGGATAGCAGCAAGAACCCGGTCTAAGGCCCAGTGATTGTAACCTAGGTGTATTTAATTATAAGTCTTAACTATGTTGGACAACATTAAGAAAATTAATTTAATACCAGAAAAAATTATAAATAATATATCCCCGATTGTATTGCAAATAAATATAATAACTATATTATTTTTATAATTGATACAACAATTAAAAAAAATAGACTAGCGAACTCTTTGTGTGTTTGAAATTAGTATGTATATTGTTAATAATAAAGTTAAAATATAGTAGACTATAAATTCAGTCAATGAAAGCAAGAAGAAGAGTAAAGAAGTACAAGTTATTAAGTAGAATCTGTATTATTATTCTAATTACCATC
Organism: Pinus taeda; assembly: GCA_000404065.3. Lineage (NCBI taxonomy): Eukaryota > Viridiplantae > Streptophyta > Pinopsida > Pinales > Pinaceae > Pinus > Pinus taeda. The sequence continues at coordinate 43,773 of APFE031477661.1, forward strand.
ATCATGCTATTTCAACAAGTAACCATTTAACGAATGAGGAAATCATTTTTTTATGAACATTCGAAAGAAATAATAATATTAAAATGTGTGAATCCGTAAATGTATTTTCGCAAGTAAATAGAATGAAATTCGATAAGTTGTATCACATTTTCAAGATAAATAATTTTACCGAATGCATACTCTCTAACCATAATACAACAATGATCTTCCAAACTGAATTAAGTCAAGAAGGGGATTATAGGTTCAAAAGCATAGTAATAAATTTATAGTAGCGAGACCATGTCTTATAAGGTTGACTTGTGATTCAAATTTCAAGAACACAAATTGTACATATTCCACTAAAAGAGATTTTTTTTTTTTTTATATACACCTTAATTCCTAACAACAAATATCCCTCTACACTTAATTCTTAAGATTGAGGGATTCAAATTCTCTCTCAATCTTATGTTACAAATAACCATTTCCATGTACATGCATGTTTTTTCCTAGAATTATTTTTTCTACTCTTACTGACTGAAAGAAAGTGAAGGAGTCACAAGTGTCAACATACTTTGTTTTTAGATGTTGTGCCGTTGAACAAGGAGGCTAAAAGAATTCCTTTAATGATGAAGAGGTGCAAGAACTTATCTGGCACTAACCAATCCTGAAAAACCAACAACAAATAATATATGCTCCAGAAAACCATAAAAAACCATAAGAGAACTCATAAGCACTACTTCTCATGTCAAATTTATCCATCCATCTACCACCTCTAACTGTGGCATCCCTATTTGACCCATGTTTTGATTGATACCTTCTACCATACATCCCATTTGTCCTTCCCTCCTATCCATGGTTGATTCTTAGTTGTCCCTGTCTCTAAAAATATTATAAGCTCTTAAGGATCACTACGTTGACATCTACTTTATTTTTTTGATTTCTAGGAAGTCTTTCCTATGACTGAATTATCTTGTTGTTATCTACCTTACAACTTCTGATTTGTGCCTTTAGACTTCTTAAAGTGTCTACGAAATCATGGGAGTACTCATCTCCTTGCTTCTTAGCTAATCTATAAGGAGAGTCATGTGAACTGTAATCCACCATTCTTCTCATCATATTTGATTTTCTATCTCCTACAAACACATCATGTTAGATAAACCAAATATAAATATAATCAAAATCATACCTTAGTGAAGTTCAAGGGATGTTATCGCATATGCACAAATCAGTCCAAATTAGCATGATATAATATATATACTTAATGACACTAACATATCAACATCAACATCAGCATCATGCCCAAATATCATGACCATAATAAGAAATAACCAACATGCGTGCATGGTGAACACATAGATAATTGGACATGCATGCATAAAAATCACATCTAGCCCAAGGTCTAATGCTGTAACCTCCCTCTAATACCCTCCTATAAATGTCTCCTCACATATTTACCTAAATTCACAAGCTTTCACATGTAAACATGAGATGATTATCACTATAACATGCCCCAACCTTGAAGTTCTTGTTGAAGAAGTGGGGCTTACAAAATGAAAGCTCATTGACATCCTACATGGACTATCGATCATTTGGAAGCTAAAAAACCAACCTAGGTGATCAATCCCTGAGTTAGAACCTTTTTTCTGTTATCTAACATCCCAAACACACATAAAATAATGAAAGAGTGTGGTTATAAGCCTCCAGCAACATGCACAAACATCCTTCCTCATGGTTATGGCCGAAATCCTCTAGTTTTGAGCATGCGGTTCCAAGATTGGTGCCATGTTTTCAAGCCAACCTCCAAACCACTATCCACAATTACCTATAACCTTCCATAATGCAATAAAAGTTAATTAAAAATCCATCCAATCAAAACGCAAGAAAGAACTTGACCCAAAGATGCCTAATCCATAACATACATTTCATGAAACATATTTAAAACATGTAAGCTATAGGTTATGAATGCATATCTGATCATAAACTCATAGTCTTCATCTAAGAATCACTAAGAAGGATCTAAACACTCTTTAGCTAGTTTTAGCAACACTTATTAGACCATATAGCCATCAACCATTTAATAACTTAACAAATAATGAAAAGAGCCCTAGGTAGCATATAGTTATATCCAACAATTAAGCAATATAGAAACCCTGGAAAATCAACCATAATGTCAAGATGATAACCAATACAAGTCTCATAAATCACAATGGGGAAATAAGTCTTATTAACATATGAAAATTCTAGCAAGGTCAGGGACTTCCACGTAGCACCTGACCATGTATTGGGGTGAACCAAATCTCTCTTTCATTTAAGCACCCCCTCGCCATATTCCAAGAATGAATGTGGTATCTTATGTATAAAACAAACACAAAACCAATGATGGCTTCCACATACCAAACCACCTCAGCCCTCAGCCATAGTGGTTCAACCTCTACAGTCCTGAAAACACTAGTATCAACCAAATCGTTCTCTACCTAAGATTTTGAAGGCTCTAGGAACTAGTAAATCAACCCACAACCTTCAACGACTCTAGAGAATTTTTCAACTGTTGATGCAGGGACCAGTATCTCAACCCACCAAAGTCTCTAAATCATTTATCCCAACCAATGGATCTAAGAGCTAACAACTCAACCTAAGTTTTTCCAGGGACTTTAGATCATTTGTTTGAACCCACGGATATAGGGAACCTAAGCATTAATTATAGAAACAACAAGTGGGAAACTGACACCACCATGGCTATCTAGGAAATGGAAAGGTAAGGTTGAAACCATTGACAATCCAGGAAAATGCCCATGCCAATGAAAGCACATAACCAAATAATCATATGCATATACCATGCATCTACAAATCAACAAGGAAATCACACATGCAACCTATTATTTTCAAAGCAATCTAGCAATAGTTGTTGATCCAATTGTCTCCTTATGCTTCCTTTCTTTCCTTTACCTTCTTTATCCAATCCAATTGAATACTATAGTGCTTCGAGAATAATCTAAGTGTGAAAGATTATTAAAGAATGAGAGTGTGAATAATAGAGTCAAAAACTGAAATGACCAAAATCTCAACTAATACTTTTTTCTTTTTTTTCTGTGATGCCTCTATTTTCTTCGTTTTCCTTCATTATTCATTAAATTTCCCTTGCATGCAAATTTGTGTCTCTCCACCTTCCTTTTCTCCTATTTTACTTTATTTTCATATATAAAATGCCAACTTTTTCCTTTTTTCCATTGCCAATTTTCATATCCATTAATTAATCACAAGTGACACTACCACATAAAGGACAGTTTTAAGGCAATATTTGAGACGATTTCTGGGTAAATTGTCTTAACTTAACACAAAAAAAAACTTGTGTATTGTCTTAAATATTGTCTTTAAGTGGTGTCTCAAAAGTTATTGTCTTGAATATTACTAAAAAAATATTGTCTTAAAGATTATTTTATTAAAAAATATTGTCTCTATAAAGACAATATATAAAAAAAGAATTATTGACTCTTAGGAGACAATTTCATTTTTGTCTCTCTGTAGACAAATTCATTTTTGTCTCTCTATATACAACACTCATATTAGAGACAATATGTCTTTAATACTAGCTATTGTCTCTATAGATACGATAAAAAAATTATTTAAAGATCACTTTTGTCTCTTTAGAGACAATATAAAACAATGAATCCAAAAATATCTCACCATTGAAATAAATCAATATGAAAAAATATTTAATTAAAAATAAACTACAAAATCATTGATTAATTCATGTTAGCACATAGTGGAATTGAACCACCAACATCCTGCTTGTAAGGCAGACGCTCTTCCATTGAGCTAGCACACTTCAAAGAATTATGTGAAGAGTTATGGAAATCCTTAAAATTATGTTTACAACCATTGATTTAAAAAAAAAAATGTAGCTGATGAATTTTAGACAAAAACAAATTGCTTATTTCAATAGAGTTGATGTTGTAACACCCCTCATTATCAACTTTGTTAAGAAAAGTGGTTATTGAAAAGAGTCAGTTCCCAACACAACTTTTTTGGGAATGGGATCTAAAGGTCTTTTTTTTCATTTTTGGGAATGGGATCCATTGTAGACACTCTTTCATTACCACACACAATATTTTTTTAGTTCTAAGCCTCTTCGCTAGGCAGATCCTACACACAAACTTTCACTTTCATACACTAAGGCATCATGCTTTAATAGATCTGCTAGACGCTTCACTCATACTCAAACTCAAACGCAATGTTTGGCCAGGAATAGTATTTTCAAAATTACTTGCAAGAATACATTCCCTTAAAATATGCATACTCTAATTGTTAACAACCTATTTTTAGCTAATCTTCCCAATTTAGCTAATGTTTTTTTTAGCTTATGACCATAGTTAGATACCAAAACAACAACACAACTTGTAAGTTATTATATTAAGTTTTTACTTCATCCTTGATGTCTGTGATCATAGATTTTCCTTCATATGCACCTTGAATTATTTAGTTCTCCTAATGTTCCATTACTACTCATGGTATTACATCATTTAAGTCATTATGTCTCTTTTTTTCCCAACTATATGCCAAAATTCCCATATTAATTTTATTATCCCATGAGAAATGAATTTGGTAGCCTAACAAAACTATGTTAGTCAAAGATTTGCATCCCAATTTTGTAATAATATAGAAATTATACAAACACTTAAGCAATTAGTAGTCAAAGAGCTCAATGTGTTGAGGAGATATATAATAAACCAATTAAAATAATACTAAGCATATTTGAGTGTAAAGTCAAGAACCTCAAATTTAGAGCACAAATCCAACTGCCATAAAACACGATACTCCATTGAACAATATAAAGTTCCTTAACTATCACATTTGTAGAGATCTCAAAAATACATACAACAAATCTAAAGCAAGTTGGAATTACTTGATGTCACCAATAAATCTAAACTGGAATAAAAACAAGAAAAAATCTGCAACTGATTGTAGTTCCTTTAGAAACTACAAAGTAGTGGCATGAATATCGATAGATGAGAAATGAGAAAATGTAATGTATGCTAATCCAATATTGTCTCGTGAAATTTAATCTGCCTATAAAATAGGTTACATATATTAATAATATGGTCAAGGAAAATAATGTTTCCAGTCAAATGAGGAAACGAGTCTTGTGTGAAAGGCTGCAAAATCCTTTGGCAATGACAAGTCCAATGTAGTTCTACTAAGAACTATATACATCCAAAATACTAGAGAAAAGTTTGTCAGGATGAATTCATGATTTACTAAGGCATGTCATACCTCTTGATTTGATATATATATATATATATAGAATGTGAAGTTTGTGGGTTATGTCTCTTTTCTCAAAGAGAGAACAAAAGGGAAAAATAAATGGGAGAAGGCACCATTCGGACACTTCATGAGATTTGATGTTAAGGAGAAAAGGAGGCTGAGAGAGAAGTACAATAGGAGAAAGGAATAACAACAATGAGCTTCAAGGTGAGAAGGCATAAAAATCAAGGTTCTTCTCCACCACAAATTGCATCCGGGTTAGCATGAGTTTCAAGGCTATTTCAGTCCATTTTTTGAAACAGGTTGAGCGCTAAAATTGAGGGAATTGATAAGAATTTACTACTGTCATTTATGGCACGAAATTCAAGGGTTTGGTTTGTATTCAATGCTTCACAAATTTCAAGATAGTCAGCTTTAAATTCTGAGTAGACATGACATGATTTTCAAGGCTTTTAATGGTGTGCATAGCGCTGTCAGGGGTACAAAAATCAAAGTGTCGAGGCTCTAAAATCTAGGGCAGATTTGTGAGTCTGTCAATGCACAAATTTCAAGGCAAAGAAATAAATTTTGAGGGAGACTGACAATATAGTAGTGGCATGAATTCCTGTGTGAGTTGGGCACAAATTTCAAGGGAGATAAGCATATTTAATTGCTTTTAAATAAATATTTTATAATTTTTTTGATAATAAAAAAATATCCCTCTCCTCACTGGTTTTCCTTTTATGGTTTTTTCTAGGGTATTTGGATAAAAAATCATTGGGTTAAATTGTGGGTCAAACTGTGTTATTCTCAACAAAAATTTCAAGTAGGGTTGACTTATGTGTTTCATTCTCTTTTTAAATATATTCATGTTTTAAAAAAGAAATGATGGGTTGGGAATTAAACTGATGTGATTCCTAAAACTTAAAACTAGGTTGGGCCTTAAATTTCTACAACAAATTGTACAACAGATTTAGATTTAATATAATACAAAAAAATTTGATGGGAAAAATAATCATATTCTCCAATCATTAATTTCCATTGTTAAAATAGAAGATATATGCCTAGAATATGCCCAAAATCTTCCTAGAATAGCCATCAAGTTTGTTTGAAATGTCTCTAAAATATGCCTGGAATATCTTGGGGATAGCGAGTAGGTGCCCGTTCATAGTTTTTGATGATTGGGTAGTATGAGACACCTGTTCTAGTGTCAATTTGTGTCAGAGAGGATAACAAACACTAGAACTTTAGGACCCAGGAATTATTTTAGGAGAAAACACGTAGAGATGGCTCAATTAAGTTAATTAGTCAATAATTAAATATTTCCTCAGTCTAACTTAGGAAAAGTGATTCATTAATAGGTATTAATTGATAAAGTTGATACTTCTCTAGAAACTCACATGAATTGACTTAGAGATGATTTTAGTCATTGATAAGGATTTAATCATGGTTGTTGGTGAGCCAATGATAGATTATAAGAGGAGTTAGATGGGGTTGGAGCAATACACACTTGACATTGATTTTCCATAGTAAATCGAGTTATTTAACAACAACAGCTGAGCAGGGAAGAGGTGTTTGAGCTAGAGGGAAAGTAGGGTCAGTGAGGGGAAGAGATAGTGATTCCGAGGAGATTCTAGTTCCAGAGAGTTAGTTGCAAGGGGGACAATTTTCATCAGTGAGGTTGAGAAGGGTCTGTGCAGGCAACATTAGTGAAGGAGTTTAATTCAACTAGAGTGAGGATCACTTCAATGCTTGGAGGCCGAGAGAAATTCCAGAAGGCCAAGCGAATCATACTCAGAGGCTGAGTTGGGTTGGATGTCTTAATCAGAGCAACTTCGAGGCAGTGTGATTTTGGCCTATGCAAAGACAACGAAGAGGCTAATGTAGGCGCAGTCCAAGTGGCATGTTTGTGCCAATTTTGGAGTTGGATTGATGATGAGCGAGACAAAATTTGTCTCACTATTTTTTGGAAAGATTATCTTGTGGAGGGTTGCCTGTTTTGTGCATCTAGATTGTACTCAAAATTTCACTACTACATAGAATAATAAAATCCTCATCTTCTGCACCCTTTTTCCTGCATTGTGTTTTTTCGGGGACAATTGTCCAAAAATAACTATCAAATTTTATTGTCTACGATATATATTTCTCAGTTTCAAAAATTTTATTTTTCTGTAGTGCTTTCATTTACAAAGAATTGCAGTGTCATTTATTCATTTTTTTCTGTAGAAAATAAACTACATAAGTAATCAATTAGAAGAATAAATTTCTAGTTTCTACAATTTACGAAAAACTGCACACCCACATCCCCAATGACATTCCCAACAATTTTGAAACAACCGGTTTGGGTTTTTTCCTTGGGAGGGGGTGGGGAAGGGGGGGTTGGGTTCCTATGCAGCATCAAATAAGACCCATCTAGATAGGGAAAAGAGGATGAGGATAATTCTAAAAAAATGAAAAAAATTGAAAGCTATCATGATATCTACTTTCCATTTGTGGAATTTTGCACACTTTTAATTCTGATTATTAAGTCTCATCATTTTATCCCTACTAAAAGAAGTTTTCCCAACATATGTTGATGGTAAATTCTTTCCAACAAAGGGATTATATGTTATTGATGGCTAGTAGTTTCCCAAAGAGGTTTGGACCCATTGGTCAGGAATGGTGAGCTTTTCAATAATGACCAATGTTCAATTCCCATGAGAGAATTAGGTCCTTGAGATTTCCATGGGAGAACCCAAAATTAGTGGTCAAACATGTGAATCCTACACTACACTAACCCTATAAGCATATCAAAGCCAACACTCTTGACATCCTTAAGACTAGACACTATCCGTTTTGGATACAACCAAAATTTCAGCCCTAAGAGTTAGCTCAATCAAACTGTTTTCCCAAGGAATGTTGCTAATGAGGAGACTATAGGTCACAAGTTCAAATCCAAGAAGAGTCCATCGAGACTACCAACCATCATTATGGCTGGAAATTTAGATGCCCTACACCCATATACTCCAACGAAGAAGAGAAGAGATTCGACGAGTTTTTCCTTGGAACTCATAGTAGTTTTCTAAAAGAGAAAACAATGAACAATTCTTAACAAAAAAAAAACTATATTCTCAATAGAATATGACCTTCTATTAATTAAAAAAACATGGATACAATCCTTACATAACAAAAAATCCAACTAATACACATTTTTGTTTTCTTGTGCTTTTCCTCTTTTAATTTAACAATAAGATTTAACAACCTTTAGAATGCATTTCTTCTTTTTATCTTTGTTATGAAGGGCCAAACTAATCAATTGACAAGTGAATTATTATAAATCATTTGAGATAAACAACATACTTTTTGAAACATGAATAGTCAAGAAAAAAAGGATTACTTCACGACACATATGTACCCACTTGAAATTGTAAAGGTATTTCACTACAATAATTTACCAATTTGAAAATGGTCTAATTAGACATTTCACTACACCAATTTGAAAATGGTCCAATTAGGACATAAGAAAACACATTTGTATACATACAAATAAAACAAAATAATGAAATTACCATTGTATAGTTTAGAATGTATGTACATGACAACATTAGCCTCCATGATGTTCCTCTAATTCTTCCCAGAATTATCTTCCTCCTCTCTTCCTTCCTTTATATTAATAAACGTGTATGCTCTATACATTTTTGACGTGAGATATCCATAGCCATATGGCTTCATTTCAAAGTTTGGAACATTCTCAGTATGGTTGCCACAAAACTCCCCATTTGGGAAAAGACTTATTGATGGATGCATGAAATATTGTACATTTAGAAGATGAACTGGGTGTCCAAGCCTCTCGAATCTTTCAAAGTGACTTGTTCCATATTTCATTTTATTCACAAGTTGATGAACCAATCATTGCATGGAATTAATAAATTTCTAAGAACTTTTATGAAAATGAAATTGGGAAGAGACTTTTGAAAAGGCCAGTGTAAACAAACCTTGCTGATTAGTGTTGCCAGTAGCTGCATTGGATCTCCTATCAGAATTGCATGTCTTACACCTTCAATATATAGTGTAATTTTAGATCCAACCTCTTTGAGCTGGGCCACCTCATCAATAATCAAACAGTCAAATGGTGTTTCCAAGTTCATGTAGCTCTCTCTAGATGATGATGCAGTTTAAAATACCACTTTGGCACTTGACGACACATTTTTAAAATGTCTTGCCTAGTGATTGTTCTATCACAGTATAGTTCCTTCCTTACGAAATGGATACATTCACTTCTTGAGCAGCAAAGGGCTTCTTTTAATAAATTTCTATCGTTAATAACTCTCTCTCTAAATATCATTGTGCACTTTTCTACCTCTTCATAGATTTCTCCATCACTGGAAAATCATGCTCTAAGAATTTTCTCCTTACATGCATTTTTCTAAATTAGATTTACAAAAAACTCAATAGCTTTAGTCAGATAATCCAAATCATTTTTCTTTGAGCTTGGTCCTACAGAATCATTCAATAAAATCCCCGCACAATCAAATAGGTCTACAACTAAGTTTCCAAGCCCTTTTCTGACAAATTGTAGAAAGTTAACTGATTGTGTAATCTGTGTTGTTTCTTGAAAAATGTCATATTGTGAAACTGTCGATTCAAGAAAATCAAGAAAAGGTGCCACTCTTTTCCTCCATTCTGTCATTCACACACAACATTTTAATAGGCATTCCTCTCGATATGGAAGGAAAATATTTTCCAAAGGACATTCAACATCCAAGCACTCCTCATTTCCAACTAGTAGAAGGTCACTCAAGGTCAAAATACATGGAAAGTTTCATATATTGGGGCATTGATTAGATGGACTTCTAACTAATTTCAATAATCTCACTGCAATTTCTAATATTTCAGCATTTGTTTGTGCACACACTAGTACTTTGTACCTCTGATGAAGTAAGACAAAAATAAGTGAATCCAACATCGAGGTCTTCCCTGTCCCAGGAGGGCCCTGGATCATATTTATACAAGGACTCCTTTTCTTCTTAGTAACATTGACTGCAATAAATATAGCAAAATCTTGAGAATCATTCAACATGTGGGACTCATAATGTTTGTTTCTCAATATATCTATATCATCTTCGTTTTCTTTGACACTCTCTTCATTATAGTCCTATAAAATGTAGTCAGGTTAGGGCTGATTTTATGGCTTGTCTACTCAATCAATTAGATTATAGTTCACTCAAAAACGATGACAAAAATAGATATTTCAAATCCTATAGAGGCCTAAAACAATACAAGTGCACACCTTTGTATTATAGTATACTACTTTCCCAAGCATAGCCAAATTGATTGTTTCATTTTCCAACTTAGGATGCAAAGCATTCCAGATTCGCAAATTTGTTGCCATGTTGCCAAGATAAATGAAAAAACATTCATTTCTCATATTGCTATTTTTGGCATAAAAATGATGCATATCTGGAACACATATTTTCACCTCGAGAATATTGTTATCTTCATATTCACCACATTCTATCCAACTTACTAAAGCAAACATGGAGTCATGAAGATCTTCGACACGTTGCGGTAATATTATCAAGAGTATAAGAATATCATGTGGTTTGCGCGTAAAGTTTTGTCCTCCCTTCCTCTCTTAGATGTCATATTCTCTCTCAATAAGCATCTTGTATACCTCCATTACACCATGTGATGGCCATATCTTTTTGGGAAATTCTACAACTACATATGGATCTTCAGAGATGGATTCAAGGGTATTGTGGAGTTCTTCCCTCATTTCCTCTATTAGATGTGAAATAAAAGAGGCAGTGTACTATGTTATAGATTTAAACTTCTCAGGGATATATTAAACCTGAAAAAGTTATCAAAAGCCTTTGTTTGAAAATTGTAGATTTCTATCATAAACTTTTCAAAGTACTTTGATCACTATCACTGAATCTATGCAACACATTTAACCTGAAAAGATCATCAAAAGAATTTGTTTGAAAATTGTAGATTTGTATCATAAATCTTTCAAAATTGGAGTACTTTGACCACTAGGATCGAATCTAGGCAGCAAACTTTTGAAAATCTACGGAATATTAACAACAACTATTCTGTAAAATTAAGGTACCTCAAACCCACCAACAGTGACAGGAGGTGCTCAAAGTAGTACAGAAAACACATTATCACCAACCACATCATGGAAATATTATGTAAATATGTTTAAACCATGGATGGGTGATGCAATGGTAATCTTGAGACCGAAACCTGATACCATTGGATTTTAGAAATATTCTTCAATGCCTTTAATTTTACTCATGTACATAAACATTCAAATCAGTATTTCAAAGATTGAAGAAAAATAGATATGTTGAGGAATCATAACAACAATAGACTAGCATAGAAAATAATTAATCATCTACATAGAAAGATTCCATCTAGGTAATAAGATAAGATGAGATTTTATCAATGTCCAAAAAATGAATACAAAAATAGGTCAATGTGATTGCTAAGTACATAGATATCAATACAAAGTGAAAGTTCAAGACGAGCTCCTAAATAAAGCAAGAAGAAAGTAAGAGAAATAAAATGAGCAACTTCGCTAACCTAAGATCTAAACAGAGCTCTAGAAGCTAAAACAAGATTTGGAAGAGATGGACCCAAAATTTGGAATAAAAAGAGTGAGTGTGAATTAAGCTCTGCCAGTAACCACTCTGTGAATATCCAAGGTTGAAAGGAGGATAAGAATAATTATTTGATGTCTAACAAATGACCACAAATGTAGGCCAATGGGACTGCTAAGTAGAATCATGTCAATACAAAGCAGGAGTATGAAAAAATATCCTATATAAAGAACAAGAAATAAAGTAGAAACATGATTTCTATATGTGAAAACATGAGAAAACCATCAAATCCAAGTGTAGGCAGTTGTAATGGAAGGGAGATGTGCAAAGGGAAAGGATCTAGGGACTAGGTCATTATCCACTAGTTCTACCTCTCCTAACATCCAAGGCTGAATGAGGAAAACTCAAGATAGGATCTCTAGATAGACCATTGTTTCAAAGACAAACTATAAGATAATTTGGATTGTGCACTATGCTATTTTATGGACAATGAAACCCAATTCTGAGGCATGGGAAGACTCTTTTTGTAGATAATGTGGGCTCTAGAACATCCATGTTCCTAGTGTCATTGAAATGTGGTGGTAATTCCCCAAGGTTTCACTAATCTTGAGCTGAAGGCCATACTACTAATGATCTATCTCTTGGTAGTATAGTTGGTAGCTAAAAAAATTCTCTAAGGAAATCCACATCATACAAATCCCCAACAAAGTTTTGAAAAAAAACAACTTTCTGAAATTCCTCAACAATGCCAATAACATATAAAGGAACATATAATTATTCATAATTATTGATACATTACAAAAAGATGCTCATGGTGCTTCAGTTACAACAAACAACACTATGGATGCTAAAAAGAATTTTTCACAATATGATTTTTCTTTGAATGTTTGTTAAATGCAATCATTATGTTTGATGCTTTCCATCAAGAAAAAATTTTTTGGTTCAGTGGAAATATTGAAATAAAGTTTTTATATTGGATTTAAAATTTGTAATTTTTTTGCATTGAGATGACATTTCTTTTATGTGTTCTAAAATGATCTATAGTCTATTATGGCCATTTCCAAATTCCAAGTACTCCACCAAAAAGATATAGATTTAAAGGTTTCATATCATACATTGTAGAGTAACCCACTATGCTCATGGAAAAATTGATAAAGTGTTATCTATCTAGAACATAAAAGAGAATTTATATTTCTAAAAAGTTTCCATTTAAGTTATTGTTCCTAGTTGTCGTACCTTAGCAAGATTGCTTTTATAAGAGAGAACATTGATCACATCACAATATGATAAGTGTTGTAAACATGTTAACATAGAAATTTATGACATACTATAGGGCCCATGTCCAATGTTGTATGGTTCTCTACACAAACAAAATTAGGGATTTAAATGTCATGTACGACATATAAATCCCCAATCCTTTATTTCTACTTCCCATTTTGTGTTTCTACTTTCATTTTGAAGTCTCCAAAGTATCTTATTTCTTGTAGTCACAAACCAACCTTTAAATTATGTGATATGATGTCCTAAAAATGGTTTGCTAAGAAATATGTTGTACAGGTGGACCTTTGTCTACCATGAACTCAACTCTATATTGGGAGTCTAAGATGAATGGAAGATGTATAAGTGAACTAGAATAAAGTATGTTGATTTCACATTTAGGCATGATATGTTTCCATTAAGCATATCCATAGAACCTGCACAATTCACCTGAGATCACTCTAAATCCTGTAGAATAATTCTCATGTCTATCTTCAATTAATTTATGCTATGATGAATCTCTGAAGGTTTATCTTTTTCAATGAGTATCATTGACTTTTTCTTACAAAAAATTTAGCTTGTGTGCAATCACCACGTTACCTCCTTTCACAATTTGCTATTGATTAATATTAATGTCAAAATCTATCCAAGTAAGCTCTCACAATGTTGATTCTGATTAACATCTTGTTGTTGTTCCCATAACTAATCCACTAATATTTCCTTAAGTGCTTTTGTCTGATTAATCTCTATCCTATAGGAACTCTCTATTGAAACCACTTAGCCATATCAAACACACACAACAAATTAACAGAAAATAATCAAACCAACAACACACAAAAGAAAAACTGGCGGAAAAGGGAGAGAGCCATCATGTGGTCTCTCATGCTCATGTAATTCTCTCTTATTCAATTAATTTAATAATACATTTAAATGCATGAGCAAGTGGTCTTAAGATAGTGCATCTATATTTGACTCACATGGTTAAGACATTTTCTCAACTTACACGCTCATTTAGGAGAGCCAGTTGGAGAGAATCTCTCCTCCTAACTAAACTCCCTAGTTTGAGGAACTAACTCCTAATTCTCTTGATTTAATTTATTTAATTAAATATTTGGATTTATAATTGATTTAATAAGAGAGTGACGCTAAAATTCCCCCCCTCAATGATAAATCCAAAAATAACAAGGAACCATCTTCCAAGTTGTCATTTTTCTTCTCAAAAAATCATTTGCCTGAAAAAAATGCCAAAGCTGGATGTTGGAAAAAGCTCAAATTTGAAGAGAACATGAATCAGCTACATTCCTAATTCATCTTTGAATGTTTCTTGACAACTCCACCATGTGCTAGGCTTCAAAAGGACCCAACTGTCCTTTTCTTGAAAATAGCATCGAGTGTCCACTGACATAATTTGATGAACACCCACTCGTGTATTTGCTGATGATGATCGCCCACTAGCTATAGATGTTGAAAAACAACTCAATGTTGCTTTTGCTATGATGAAAGCTACTCACTGGCTGCTTCGCTGATGTTTTCGAGACTTTCAGTCTGACAACCACTTGTCAATTACATTGACATTTCCCCCCTTGGTTAGCTGAAAGGAGAGACAATCTTCTTCAAATTATATCTAAACTCTGAACTCCCCCACTTTAGGTGTAGGAGAGTTTCACTGTTTTACTCACCCATTCAACTACATGAGAGTACCATATTCATTTGACTGTTGGCTACAATATGTGTGAGTGAATCCAATTGTAAAACTTGTATAATTTTCTGCCTTTGGATAACCATTCCAAAGGATCAATCCATGAATAATTTGTCTTCAATCTGGCTAACTATCATTGGTTGTGTTTGTAGCATTTCTCCGATGAATGATTCAACTTTCCACAATGGTGACAAGGATGGAGATCAAAACACTAATCTTCCAGATGATCGGTTCTTTGACAATGAGAACATTTCAGTTTGTCTGTAACTTGAGTTTGCATGCATTTCTGTTTGTCTACACTTTTAGTTTGTGTGCATTGATGTCTGTCTGCAACTCGTGGAGAACTTGCTAAGGTGATATGTTCAAGTAATCTGGAACTGAAAAACTGAATGGGATTGGAATAATCAGGGATATGTAAGTTGTCGTCATCTTCGACATATCCTAATCCAGGACAATTTCGATTCCAGTGGATTTCTTCATATGGCTTGATGATGGGTTTGGAAGAAAGTTGCACTGGAACAACTTCAACTCTTGAAGCTGGTTAGATGAATGAGTTCGAATGATCAACTGTATCTGGAAAAGACTTGGAAGCAAAACGCTTCTCTTGCAACTCAGTTTTTTTCACTTGCAATTCTAGTTGAAGGAGCTCAATCATTTCATGTGCATGTTGAAGGTGCACTTGAATGTTAGCAAGAGTGGTTTTGCTGATGTGCACCATGTATTCAGCAGTTGAGAGAATCAAATTGGTAAGAATTTGGGATAGTTGAATGTGTGTCACCATGTTAGATTTCTCACTTTGAATTCAAGCTCGCTTGTACTGTTACTGAATGTTGATCCCTTAAACACTTGATTTTTATAACTTGGTTTCTTGAACTCTTGATTTCATGCTCGCTTGATGACAATCACTTGATGTTTGGTTGATTGTTACACACGTGCTTGATCCTGTTTTAACAATTGATTGTTTGAATTCACACTTTCTTGCTCTCACGCTTTCCTTCTTTGATTGTTTAAATGATGCTTTCTTTCTAGATGGCTTGCTTGAACTTGCTTGATTGATTACTGACATTTTGTTCTTTCTTGAATGTACTCACTGAATGTGCGGATTTTAAAAAAGGAATGGTGTCAAACACTGTCGAAAAAGCACCCAAGATACAAATGACAAGTTCAATCTTGATGAATCAGTTGAAGACTTACTTGACTTAATGTATTCACCTTAAAAATTCAAATTAGGGTGTCGATTACAACCAAGAATGCACTCGTACAATTCAGTTAAAAAATGTGTATTTGCAAGTGATATAAAAAGTGTTGATGATGTTGATATCATTAGGCTTGAAGTGCTTGATTTTTTGCGTCCTTAACTTGATTTCTTTGCTTACATAATGTGAAATGTGTTTGCAAAATATTACTTTTATCAAGTTGATGATGTGATGCTTTGTGCATATGAACTTAATTGATTATGGGAGCTTTGATTTCAGGAGCTTGATCAATGACTTTTTCTTATGTGCTTATAGTTGTTCTGTTGAAGCATAAGAAAAAAAGCATTTTTACAAAATTGACACAAGTCATGAAAGCACATTCACGACACAATGTGTACCTATGATCCCCTTATTCAATTTCAGGTGGATCTAGGACACGATCATCGCAAAATAATATGTTTTTATTAATCTTCAAGATACGTCATCATGACAATGTGTTAAGTGAGGTGTCTCAAGCATAGACTGAGAACTCCTTGGCATCAAATTGGCTTCAAAAATTGACTCAACCTTTTTTGGATCATAATAACCACTTTCCCTTGACTTGTATCACTCCAAATTTACAAAAAATAAAGCATCTTATCTCCCCACAAGAAAAAGGTATTTTACATGCTACCCCTTTTAACAATTATTTTACATGCTACCCTTTTAAAAATGTGAATTGACAGGGAGAAATGCTACAATACTATAGCCACAAGGGGTCATGATAGAGTATTGACATCTTGTCACCGATGAAATCAAGCTCACAACTACAAGTATACAAAATTAACCAAGTTTGACATTTCACATTACTTCTTTGGAGCACGGGACAATGCATAAAACAAAACACAAATGAGTCATTAATTGGATGTTTGTTGATGACCCAACATAAACTTCTTATTCATTTCGCAATAATTATTCGTGATTTTTTGATCTCGTTCTCTTGTTAGATTTGTTAGTTGTTGCATACGCCTTATAGCAAAAATGCCCTACTCTTGCATGGTTAGATGGAGATGCTCAGAAAAAATATTATTTCTTCTACGTGCATTCAGAGAATGTCTTTGAGACTTGTGGACCAAGAAGGTATGCAGAAGAGGACGATGTGCTAAAAAAATTTCTTGTACAGTATAGGAGAAACAATTTTAAAGTAAACATAGACGTCAAGAAACAATATAAAAGTATTTGGGATACCTTTTGAAAGGATGAAGAGGGTCTTGCTTCTCAACATGTGGCTAAATAAGATGGTTCAATGGAAGGCCCCAAGATACTCCCTTGGATGTCGAACACAATCAAGGATGGCGATTCTGGCATCCTTCCATATTTTAGGGAAAAGACTCCAGATTTCAACCTAGAGGAGTCAAATCCTGGTTGGTCTCTTGTCACACAAAAAATTGGTTTCAGTAGCAATAGAAGGATGACAGAAAGGGTTAAAGACTTTGTCACTGGAGGATCTGATTATATGCAAGATCCAAGAATAGGTCCAATCATCTTCTTGGAAATTGCTTTATACATGGGTGCTCTTTGGTTTAGAATGAACTAATCCAAATAGAAAAATTAGCAGGCAAAGAAGGATGAGGTAGAAAATGCATAGTCACCATCTTCATCCAAGGATAAGAGAGCAAATACTCAGATTTCAGCACTTTAGAAATAATCACTACAAGTACCCAAACAAACAAAATTACAAGAGAGAAACTAGTACCTCTCTCTTTGCATTTACTTCCACATATCGCATAGTAGTCTGAGAGCATTTGTGAATGAGACAGTAAAGCAGAGGAGAAACGGCTTCAGTGGTTGTTATCACCAAATGCTATGCCACTCTGGTGGTCTTGGCTGATATTAGTTTATTCTCTTGGAAGTGGAAAATCCAAGTAGTTTGCTAATAGCTAGAAAATAAATTATTGGTTGGCTATATGGAGTTGCCAATACTAGAAAATTGGAGCTTGGTGAAGTTCAACTTGCATCGTACCTTGCAGAAAGAGATCGACCTCTAGGCCACCCTTTCTTCTGATATGGGCTTCGTTCTATTATTGCATTTCCTAGGACTTGCAGGAATCTTGATTGTCTTATACGGTACTCAAGAAAAGTAAACGTGGATTTTGTTGGGTAGCGGAGGTCCCGCATAATGGTTTTGGGGCAGAGAGCCTAGAAATTAGGATTAAATTATTGTAAAAACTCCAAAGTATGTGGAGCGTGAAATGTAAAAGGTTGAGTCAAAGGGTTGTCCACCCAAGAAATAATGTAAAATAATAGGAAGTAAGTCAGTCCACAGACCATGGGAAGGTATAAATAGAGCACAACTCTATGAAGAAAAGGCAGTTCTTGTTGGGCATGATCTTGGATCTAAATTGTATGTCGTGTTGAGGGAAACACTCGGAAATCCTCTGTAAGTCCGAGTTGAGGGTTTGGGTAGAGGATAGAGGCTCTGTAGATATGTGTATAGAGGCCTAGAAGAGTCTCCAGCTTTGTGCGTGGACCCCTGCAACTGAGTGTGCAGGGTAGATCTAATTGTACAAGTGAGAAGTGGAAATAAAGATAAGTTCATTTTGAGAATTATTTGTGATCTCTGAATTATCGCGACTCTGACATTTTGTATGGTTAATAAGACTATTCTAATTTATGTGCACTGATTAATGAATACTTGTGAATCTAGGTTTAAATCTTAATCTGTGAACCGAATAAAAGTAATAAATGTTTGGTTAAAGACCACTTTAAAGTAGATCCAGGTCACAGTACTTCCTCCTATAGATTAGATATGTAGACTACGCGTTAATAGACAGTAAAAGGTATTCTGGATTTGTGTGAATACAACGCAATGCGAAGCTGCCGAATGGGGCGTGAAGCCTCCAAACCACATCTAGACATCCCAAGGGTGCAGAATCCTAGTTCTAGCACCCTCCCCTGCTACCTTGGGTGAGACCTCAATTTGCGCTTCGCGGGCTATTGCTGAAAGGGCCAGTAGCTGCTAGATTTGCTTAGCTAAATAATTCTTCTGAACCTAGGTCAAGCCCATATAAGCCAACAAATGGTTCCATTACCGGGACCGAGATTTGCCTAAGGGGTGTCTGGTGTGAAATGCAAGGACTCTATAGAGAAAAGAAGTAAAGGAGCGAAGGGACCAGGAACAATAGTAGGTCAAGGATAACAATGACAAGTGTGATACAGTTACAAATATTCAAAGGAGTAGGAGGTGAAGACCCAGAATAATTCTAGTTCGTGTTAACATCCGTATGGAATGCACAGCAAATTGTGGATGATAATATCAGAAAGGCTACCTTAGTCATTGCACTGTAGGATCGAGCACTGACATGGTACATAAATTACTCAAATGATCACCCAATAGTAGGGACAACAGAAATCTAGATCGATTTGAAGAAGCAGTCTAACTGGCCAAAGTTAGAAACACAGTTGATTATAGGGTTCAAATAGATTGTGATGATGCCTAGTGAAACCCTGTGGGATTTGGACCAATGACTGAAAAGTACTATTCGTGAAGCTAACATGAAAATGATGGATGCGCGGGACTGTGCTTGGTTTATGGCATCCTTAACACCATAGCTGAGGATGGCTTTATCACAACAGAAGATCTCAACCTAGGTTGAAGCGCTAGAGATAGCAATGATGTTACATGAAACTCTGTTACAAGACCTGAGGTTGGGAGTTCAGCAAATCCAAGTGTAGATCGAAAATTTTTGTTTGGAAATGAAGGAGCTAAAACAAGAATAGGTATCGCGACTGGAAGTCCGGGAGGAAGTATGGTGCATAAAGTGCAGAAGCTAGGGACATGATAAAGATCATTGCTCGGTCCCAATGAATTTTGTGGCAGCAAGGGGACCAACCCTATTGCAACCAGAGGCACAGGCAGGACCAAGCACCACAACCCCACTCTGGTATGTAATCTATTAGGTGGGAGGAAACCACAACATGGATAACTATCATCTATTACCAAAATATAGCCAAACTCCCTAGTAGCTATTTAGAAACTTTTGCAGGTCAGTGGGCCACGAGGAAAGAGACTATCATAGCTACCAACTATTAAAGGATAAGTCACCTACTTACAGAATGCAGATTGAGGTGCGAGGTCAAGATCCAGCCATGGCGATTGCGCGTGGTGGGTTCTAGGGCCGAGGCCAAGGATGAGGCAGAATGGGACCAAGAAGGGTTGCAGGCAGCTAATCTGCTACAACTGCGGGGGACCGGGACATTACACCCAGGAGTGTACCAAAAAAACTAGAATTTTGTGTAGTTACTCTGAGCAATTCGATCATGAGATGATAGATTTTCCTACGCTGATATCACAAATTCACGAAAAAAGGACAACGCAAGCAACAATGACCCAAAATGTGCAGACGATGAGGTCCGAACCCCGTGAGGAAGATCCCAAAGACAAGATGGTACTAAGAAGTGGCATGGCCGTAGAAGTAGATGAAAGGAACCTAGGGACAAGTAAGGAGACATATCTGGAAGCTCGCGGGAGCTTCACGGACGTCTCTACTCTAGGTAGTAGGGACCAGCCAGAGGCAGATAAGGATCCCTTGATGCCAACTACGTTTCTAGAGACATGTATAAAATTACTTCATGAGAAGAGGGTAGTTAAATTCTTACAAGATTTGATAAATAGGTGCGCAGGATGGAGTGAACCTCGTGTCATTCGAAAGTTGGGAAGACATGCGTCATGGACCGGGAGGGAAATGCGACTAACAACACATATCGGCGAGTATGAAATGGATCAGGTCATTTTGGATCTAGATTCAGATGCCAAGGTACTGCCTAAATAGACTTGCGAGTGCATGGGTAAGCCTATGCTACAATGGTCGCCTCTCCAACTATGGATGGAAAATGAGAAAAAGGTACTGCCCATGGGAAGGCTGCTAGGAGTTATGGTAGACCTTGACAGTGCAAGTACTCAGATGGAATTTGAAGTTATTGAACTTATGGATGAAAGTATTTCCTATCCTACGTTGTTAGGGATAGACTAGGCCACTGACATGAATGAGATTATTAATTTAAAGAAGCAAACAATTGTATTTGAAACAAAGTCACTATGCGTGGTCATTCTGCTAGATTGACTAAAGGACCGTGCTACATTGAACATGTGCGTGACAGGGAAAGTGATGACGACACAGATTATAGTTAGAGAATGGCTACGCAAAGGCAAGAAGGGGTCAAGATAGTAAAGGATAGAAGAATATCCCGAGGCTATGAAGAATCTTGCACTTCTAAGTCAGATGATGAAGGTGAGCGGTGGCACAACAGGTTGAGTGGAGTGACCACAATACATTGCAACATGGTGACTAAATCTCAATACTGTGTGAAGGCCCAGGATCGTGAAATGTCAACGTATGATGGGCTAGCAATAATAGATGAATTCTTAACCAAATTTGAAGCCACAGTACCAAAGCACTAGTGCTTTGATGCAACGAGGTGGGCATTGCGCACGAGGCCTGCGCGATGGCGGGGAACAGATGAAGGGATGTTCGACGATTGGTGCGCCTACATATGGAGGATGAAGATCAGATTTGGGAAGCTCAAATTACACCTAATAGAGAAATACGATGGATGTGATGACCCGCACATGGACCTTACCAGATGGATCAAAGCCTACGACAAAGAACCTTAGCTAGAATGGCTGCACTTATTTTATCACACCCTCGACGTCATTCCCAGAAACTGGTATACCAAAATAGAGCTCTAGCATGACAAAGGTGAGTGGGATATATTATACGAAGGGCTTTTGATGACATTCCTCTTTAAATATCAATGGATGGACCCCATGGATGATGCGTTACAGCTGGTAAAGGCCGCCATTTTCAAGACCCCACTAGAACCAAAAGAAACTGTTCAGCTTGACTGGTTGTGACAGCTAATCCACGCTCTCAAATTCTATAATGTCCAAGAAGAAGATGATGAGGATTATCCGTGAAACGTCAACATTCCAGAATCAAAGGGGAGCTGTGAGGTGCATGGACCCAAAATCGAGGATCTAGATATCATGGCGCTGTTGAAAACGAGACTAGTTAATATCATAATAGACGATGAGCCGAAGTATGCAACACTTGGGGACTATTGGGACAACGCCACAGTGGAGAACATCGTCGAATTGCTTCACGAATATCAAGATTTATTCCCAAAAAAAATCACAAAGCTAAAATAGATTCTAGGAGACCTGGGGATGATGAAGATAACATTGACACCAGATGCGAAACTAGTTCAGTAGCAACCCTACCAATTGAACCCAAAATATAAAGCAAAGGTCTACGAAGAACAGGACAAGATGCTGACAGCAGGAATCATTGAACCAGTTGAGGAGTCTGATTGGGTAAGTCCAATGGCTGTGCAGGAGAAGAAATAGAAGGGTGAGATTCATATCTGCGTAGATCTCAAGAAGCTCAATGTTTCCTGCGTTAACAATCTATTTCCAACTCCATTCACAAATGAGGTACTAGAAAATGTGGGATGGTAGGAAGCCTACTCCTTCACAGATGGATTCTTAGGATACCACTAGATCAAGATTGTGCCAGAGGACAGGAGTAAAATGACGTTCGCCACTAAATGGGGTCGCTTTCAGTACATGGTGATGCCCTTTGGACTGAAGAATGCGTTAGTGATATTTTCACGAATAGTGGTAGCAACATTCAAAGAATTTATACACAAGTTCTTAGAGGTCTATCTTGATGATTGGACCATTTTTGGACTGGTTAAGAAGCATGTATCGAGCTTATGGTTGATGCTGGATACTTGTCATCGACACTAGATTGCACTAAAATTAAGGAAGTGTACTTTCCTTGTCCCATTGAGGAGCTTGCTGGGCCATGTGGTCTATAAGAAAGGCATGATGGTGGATCCGACAAATATCACCATCATACTCAATCTACAAGCACCATGAAGTGTCAAACAACTCCATGCCACACTCGGACATATGGGCTACTGTCAGAAGTTCATCAAAAGCTACACCTAGATCACAGCTCCGATGGAACAATTGTTGAAGAAGGATGCTACTTATTCCTAGAATAAGGAATGCTACAAAAGTCTGGAGACAATCAAAGAAAATATGGCATCAGCTCCTATATTGGTCTTTCTGAAATGGGACATCAAGTTTCATGTGCATGTCGACGCGTCATATATCATGTTAGGGGTGGTATTTACTCAACTAGGAGCAGAGGGAATTGACCACCCAATTACGTTCGCAAGTCATCGATTGTAAAAAGTTGAGAAAAATTACTCCACTACCGAGTGCAAGGGATTAGTGATGGTATACGCGCTTCAAAAATTCTACCACTATCTACTTGGAGGCCACTTTAAGATGTATACCGATCATTCGGTGTTAAAACACCTAGTGAACAAGCCTGTGTTTGGGGGGGCATATTTGTAGATGGTTACTATTATTCCAGGAGTATGAATTTGAGGTCGTTGTAAAGTCGGAACATATAAATGTGGGCCTTAATCACCTGTCTCGAATTGAGACTGGCGACAAACCCACAAATCTAGAGGATGGACTCCTGGATGCACAACTATATGCGGTGTGCATAGCAGATGGTCGCTTTGAAGATATAATCCACTTTTTAACAACAGGAGCTGTGCCATAGGGATATTCTATTTAGCAAAAGAAGGAATTGGTAATACGCGCAACAAACTTCACCGTGATTGCAAGACATCTCTACAAAATGGGTAATGAAGAAATATTACGTAGATATGTCCCGGAGTTGGAGCGAAGATAGATCCTGGTTGAAGCACATGGGGGCGTTATTGGCGGACATTATAAGGGTTACGCCACAAACCATAAGATTCTTCACGTAGGATTATGGTGGCCCACCCTGCATCAAGATTCAAAAGCATACTTTCGTGCCTACGATCTATGTCAACGGATAGGGAAACCATCCCGGAGGGATGAAATGCCACTTCAGCCACAGATGATGCTATAGCCATTTTAGAAATTGGTCATTGACTTCGTCAGGCCTATGGAACCATAAGGAAAGACGAGCACATGCTATATCATCACCATGATTGAATACTTGACCCGATGGGCAGAGGCACAACTAGTAAAGGATTGCACAACTATGACAACAACGAAGTTCTTGTTTGAGAACGTACTGATAAGGTTTGGATGTCCCAAAATTCTTATGAGTGATAGGGGAATGCATTTCTGGAATGAAACGATTAGCGCACTCACTGAGGAATTCCAAATATATCACCAACAGAGTACGCCATATCACCAGGAAGCAAATGGGACCGTTGCGATATTCAACAAAATTTTTGAGACAACATTGACTAAGGTCTCTAATGCATGATGAAATGACTGGGACTTGCACATTCCTCCCTTGCTATGGTCATACCGAACCATGTGCAAGAAGTTGACAGGCCAGACACCTTTTCAGTTAGTCTATGGCAAGGAAGTCGTTAGGCCTATGGAATAAATTGTGCCTAGTCTACAGATTGCGGAAATCATAGGTGTGGTAGACTGTGGGGCATTGGCATTGGAAGAAAGGCTCGCACATCTAGAAGAAATGGAGGAGGTACGATTTTTGGTAGGATTCCATCAGCAAGTGCAGAAACAGCACGAGAAAGCATGGCATGACCACCATATCGAGGTGCACACTTTCAGGGAAAACGATCTAGTATTACTATATAACAGTAAGTTCAAGAAGTTCCCGAGAAAACTCTGCATGCATTGGTTGGGACCATATGTTGTCAAGGAAGTTATCGATGGGGGTGTGGTTTAGCTTGCCAAACTAAATGGAGACACCTTCCCGGGAAGAGTGAACGAGAGTTGCCTGAAGCTCTACACGAGCGGACCGACCGCCTGACTAACCATTCAGAGGGTAGCCTCACCGCTCCAACTAGTTGAAACAGAGTGTGAGATGATAAAGAAGTCTAGGGCACCGATGCGCGAATACCAAGGTGCATGTCCGTTTGGCCAACCACGAGAATCACGGTTGCGCAAGCCGAATCACGCGGATGCACCAGTAAGAGCAACGATGACTGTTAATAGCATTATTCATGACAAGATGTCTACATTATGGAAAAGGGGAGTGGGCAGCAGGCAATTAAGCGGAACAGTATGAGCCAGATATGGAATGAGCTACCACATATTTTACATGAGGATGATA
This sequence comes from Pinus taeda, assembly GCA_000404065.3. Lineage (NCBI taxonomy): Eukaryota > Viridiplantae > Streptophyta > Pinopsida > Pinales > Pinaceae > Pinus > Pinus taeda. The sequence goes on from APFE031477661.1 coordinate 68,869, forward strand.
GAAGAGGCAGGAATCGATAACTTTGAACTTTGCGGGCCTTATAAATCACCAACGAGCATCCAATGGGTGACCCATGCTTCTTGAAAACATATAGTGTGTATCGATATGGAGCTGTTCATTCTCTTTGGACAAGGAGTAAGCCCGAGGGTGGTGATATGGCTGCTAAAGAAGTTGGATTCTCTAAGGGGTATGGTTTTGACAGCTATGGGCACTCCACAGACTACTGCATCAACATTAGTCGATGTACTGTAAAAGGGTAGACACGAAGCAGAATTGGTTCAGATGTCGTCACCCCACCCAGGGGTAGGTCGGCGAACTACAACAGACAAGCAAAAGGATCGATAGAAGGAGACCACGAGCAGATATGCATTTAATAATTCAGCTCTGCGGCTCCTTAAAAATGTAGATTTTACAGACAACAGTAAGGGTCTTGCAAAATTGCAAAACAAGCTACTGCAGGCTATACGAAGAGAAGATACGAGGGTCGAAAGTGGCTACGATGGTACCAGGGTGTCTTGTATGCAGCTCCCCCGCTCGCGCTAAAATATTTTGAGGGCTTGTTCTGTGTTAACTAAGCAGAGAAAAATGAGCATTATCGGTTGCGAGAAGTGGGAGAAACAATGAAGTCGAAGCCGAACGAATCATTATAGGAGACGACAAAGGAGCAATAAGATGACGAGCATCACTCAAAGGGAGGTGAACCGCAAAGCCAATGTAGAGCATCCAGCCCCGCCGGTGAGTGACTCGGAACGAGTCACAATGATTGTGTTGGGGTACAGTTAGATAGTGAAGGTCCCGCGTAACAGTTTTGGAGCAGAAAGCCTAGAAATTAGGATTAAATTATTGTAAAAACTCCGAAGTATGCGGAGTGCGAAATGTAAGAGGTCGAGTCAAAGGGTTGTCCACCCAAGAAATAATGTAAAATAATAGGAAGTAAATCGGTCCACAGACCATAAGAAGGTATAAACAGAGTGCAGCTCTATGAGGAAAATGCAGTTCTTACTGGGAATGATGTTGGATCTAAATTGTAATGGGTTGCTAAGGGAAGAACTCAGAAAGTGTTTGTAAGTCCGAGTCGAGTGTTTAGGTAGAGGATAGAGGCTCTACAACTATGTGCGTAGAGGCTGGAAAGAGTCTGCAGTCATGTGCGCGGACCCCTGCAACTAAATGCGTAGGGTGGATCTGATTGTATGGGTGAGAAGTGGAAATAAAGATAATTTCATTCTGATAATTATTTGTGATCTCTGAATTATCACGAATCTGGTATTTCGTATGCTTAATAAGACTGTTCTGATTTATGCACACTGCTTAATGAATACTTGTGAATCTAGTTTTAAATCTTAATCTGCAAACCGAACAAAAGTAATAAATTTTTGCTTAAAGACCACTTTAAAGTAGATCCGGGTTGCAGTACTTCCTCCTATATATTAGATCTCTAGACTGCACATTAATAGATAGTAAAAGGTATTTTGGATTTGCATGAATAAAATGCAGTGCGAAGCTACTGAACGGGGTGATTTAATAAGAGAGTGAGGCTAACACTCTTTCAGCGAAAACATTGGTCATGACATTCACACCATTTATTTCCTCATAAGGTAGATTCTAACAGAACTCATCATGCTAACAATTATTAAGGAAAAGGTTTTAAAAGTATTCACCTACCAATAAATGAGGTCAATCCCATGTCCTCTATTTGGTTAAAGAATAAAAAAATTTAGTAAAGACACTTAGACCCCTACTCCACATATCAATTACATTGAAATAGGTACTTCATTATGGTATTTAATTAGGCAGTCTACTAGATTTTGGTTCGTACATCAGCCAACTGAGGTAACACCATGGAATTTCTTAATCATGCGTCCCTGTCCATAAATTTATATAGGCCACATATTCAACCCAATTTATATCTTAATAAATATTCTACTCTAGCAGGGATATGGAATGGTGTTATTTTTTACACAAAACCTGAAAGTTCCTAATTCATCTAGTTTGTTTAGTTTCTTCTCTTCATGAGTGTTTTGGGTTGTCATGAGAGAGTACTCCACCTATCAAAGTTATTGTCGCTAACACATAGTGACCTTATAGTGAAATGGATATTTCTCCCATGAGATTATTCTTGCATATTCTCACAATTTCAAGGCTTGCCTATGTGCCAGAAATCAAAGGCAAGTACCCACACTTGGAACATAACTCAAAGTTGTGATGTAGCTACTTAACCCAATTCCAATTCTAGAGGTACAAAACTTCATGAATAATAGAACTCAAAGTTTTTATACTGCTACTGAGCTTAATTCCATATGCTTAATTCCATACAAACAGAGATCTCAATGAGTTAAAACTCAATCCACAAACCATTGAAGAGTTAGATGCAACATTCAATATTGAAATGTGAATATATGAAATACACCAACCTTATTTATGTGTCCATAAGAAACATCTAACAAACACCTTTGGCATCTGGACTTTAGTGTTTTAGTGGAAATGAATGAAGCATTGTATAAACATAATTCAATCTTTTGGGAGATCGATTCAATGTTTTACAGAAGGACAAAAATAAGTAGCTAGAAATGGGTTATGGGAAAGACTTTGGATAATAGGCAGCAAAACGATAAAAGAAAGTATATTCTCTGTAATCTTAATAAGAAATGAACACCTCTCGTAGGCTAAATCTATCTAAGTCTAGAAAATATGGAAAAAATGAGCCTCGGAGAAGAATATAACTCGGACAAATTTTGACAAACAACCATGTCATAGAAAGGTCAACAAATATTCTCAATCTGAAAGCCATGTTAAGGGATCACATCATTGTATGAACGTTTTGAGACAAACCCTTTTTGAAAGACAAAAGAGAACAAAGATGAGTAACAAGTAAGGACTTTGATAATAAGTAGCAAACCCATAAAAAGAAAGGATACTCTGTAATCAAAACAAGAAATCAACACATATTCAATATTAAATCTATCCGAGTTTGAAAAGAAGCAAATATAACTCAGGCCCCTTCTGACAAACAACCATGTTACTAGAAATATACTCAAATTTCCTTACTCTGAAAGCCCTAAAAGACCTATAGGAACTCCCCATACAAAACTAAGCAAAAGAAGATACAATTAGAACTGATCCATACTTGCTTATCCTTTTTCTTCCCCTTCCCATTGGCGGTCTCAATAATAAACTTGGTATAAAAGATATTAGCCAACTTGGCACCATACCCATTCCTTCCACTGATGGTCTTCTCCTTAGAGTTAGAATATTTACTTCTCATTAAAATATGCCCAAAGATCATCTTGGCACATACACACCCTCCTCCCGATGAATCTCCATGAGAACACCATATCCATTGTTGTAAACCTTGATGCAATTATCCTCCATGTTGATGGTCACCTTCACAGAATCCATGGAGGGATCCTATTGCTTGTTATCAGCTACATTGACAAGGATCTCATCAAAAATATTGTAAAGACCTACCACATATGAGATGCTTTGGTGAACCATCTCATTTCCTTCGTAAACCTAGAGGGACTTGGTATGCTTCTCGATGGAGCTAACATAAGTGTCAAGGAAAAGCAGGATGTTCTCTAGCTAAGTCTTCCTCTCTAATGTTTCTTCATTGGTTTTACCCACATCATTTATGTTGGCTTCTTGGATGTTAGTACTATTGCTAGACTATAATGGCTTCTTTTTCTCACTTGCCATGACACAGAGAATGGCTTGACACAGAGATTGATTTGAAATAGAGAATGACTTGACACAGAGAATGGAAAACCTACATTTTAATTAATTTTTATAACTATGTATTAGTTGTTCAATGATATGAAGGTAGAATGTTTTTACAAGGATTAAGCTTTGGATTTGATGGAAAATTATGCTCTTCAAAATATTTCTCGTAGCATCGGATAATATTTTATTTGTTTCGTAACCTTCTATATCACAATGATAATGATTTTCCTCCTATTTCATATATATTATAATTATATACTAATATTACATTCGAGTTACTTAAAAGTATTCGAGAACACTTACACTTGTTATTTTGTGTTTTTGGGTTTGTTTCTAGTGATTACTGTCATAAATTTTATGAGATAATCATGCTATGTTAAAAGACATAAAGGTAATTGGTTAATTAGAGATGGGTATTAGATGATTTATTAGATCATTACATTCTATGTTTTCCATATTTGATGAATAAAATTTCATACTAAATCAAATGTATGTTTTTTTGGGCAAATATGATAAAGATTTGATAAAGATGGCTAGGAAATAACCAAATTTGGCATCAGTTTATGTCTATGGAGCTTCCAAGAGTGCTCCATAGAAGGAACCTCATCGTAGAATTTTAAGCAAGTTAAGATAATTTCAACAATGGATTCCTAAGAACTCTCTAGTAGTGATTTTATCTCAGGCATATTTCTCTATTGGGAGCAAAAAACCCGAGTGAATTCACTATTAACATAGTTTTGCATAGACTTAATTGAATCTTGGTCAAACACTTACTCCATTTTCTAGGTTGAGTCTATCAAATTTTATTTTAGCTTTCAATATCCAATTACCATTTTATCTATGATCCCATCTTTCAATATACACATGGTAATCAACTTGAGATCATCAATAAATAAAACAATATTGACTATAGTCACTTCCAATATATACATGTCATTCAACTTGAGATCATGAATTACAAAAACAACATCAACTATAGCCACCTCAATCCTCTATAAACTTTTCCCACGCCCTGAAAAGTCATGCCAAGAAAGGCACAAAGTTTAGGGCACATGTCATTATATTGCTTGTTTTCCACTCGTTTCCTATTAGAATAAGATTTACATCTAAAAAGAAAATTGTGTTTACAAAATCCTAAATTAATGACACCACAAAAAAATACACTTTGTTAGTAATCATAAAATTTTAATAGTGCCACAAGGAATTATAATTATGGGAAACTGCCAAGAAAGAAGGATTGAAAACAAAGCAACAGTTAATCCTATGAAACCTAATTGATCGATATAGGAAACCCAAGTTAACATTGGTTCATTTCTATGGTCAACAGAGTTTAACCAAGGCAATAGGTTTCATTTTTTCCATGTTCCGCACAACCCAAATGCGATAACATGAAAGCCCCGGGCGATTTTGAAAGAATATTTACCATTCAAACTCAGAACCTACACCAACAGAATCCCTCATGGCTAAGAAACAATAATTCTTATAATTAAAAAATAAAGATAAAATGTAGTTAGCTACCTTTTGAGTCGGTTTGGCCTCTGGAAGCTTCTCCTCTAGCACAAAGCCTCAATCCAGCTTGTTTGAGTCCACATCCATTTCCTCAACATTCGATTTCTTCGCTTTGGGACTCTCAAAAGCCTAGGTCCAGGAGAATCTGAGTTCCTTTTCGGGTCTCTATCATTTTTAGGGATGATTGGATCATCGAAATCCATCTATGCTAGAGAATCCACCTTGTGACCACTTATGTTCTTAGGATATTTGATTTCCTTTTCCTAATCAATGCATTCTTGCTCTCTTATTTTCTTATTTTATTGGTTGTTTTTTCTGTCAAAAAGGCACATGTTGCCTTCTTTGATGAAACCACTATCGCTTATGCCTTTGGGTTCATCTTCCCCTATGGAATCCTGGACAGATAGTCTGTTTGTGCTTGTCTAGAAGTATTTCGAAGTTCCTCAGAGAGATTGAGGGCTTGGGTATGGGCCATCGCTTTGTAGTGTGGGAAACCTTGTAGTGCACATTCCCATTATAGAATGAAATCACCATGATTGGAGGCACCGAGAATCCAATCTCATGAATTCAACCAAATTAATTAAATCATATGTGCAATGGCATGGTTGCACCCTTCCTTCTCCTTCTTTCCCATGAAGAAACCTTTCAAAGGGAGAGAAATAAATAATTTTGATATTTTAAAGAAACCAATCGCTGAAACCATGAATGAAACTTAAATTAAATGCTCTTGTTTAATGCTCAAGTGTTTTTGAAGGGGAATTAAATTCCATTAGATAAAATGTTGAGACTTTTCTTTTATTTAATGAGACGTATTTCTGAATATAAATCATTATTAATTGTATGAAAATGGTTAGTTATTTGTGTTACCAAATATTATTTGATGGGTTTTTTGTTGATTTATCAAAGGTTAATTATGGTGATATCAAAACAAGCTTTGTGTGGTCAAAAAGTGTAGAAAATATGTAATTTCATTGTAATGATCAATCATCATTCCAATTAAATGTGTGGTTTAATACGGATTACTAATTTATTGATATTTTTCATGATGTTCAATAGAGGGAGTCAACATGGGAAATGTAATACTTTGGCTTTCACATGTTTTAGAAAATTGATATCTTTTTGTCCACAAAGATTAGAGTTTGAAAAATAACATATGTTCTAGAGCTAAATTTTTTCCAACTTAGTTATATATTCAACCAAAAATTGGTGTTGACCTCATGGATATGATAGAAATTTGGTGGCTTAATGTAGGGTAGTCTTGTCATGAAATAAGAAGGGTAGACATCAAAACTCAAAAAAAATTACATCACTAGAAAATATTAGGGAAGGAAATCCCTTTTCCCCAAAATTTTATGGTACTAATGAGTCTTCCTCCTTCCTATAGCATAAGGAGGTGCCATCTGAGATCATGATAACAATATCAATGGATTTTACCGAACAACTATAACTTTCACTAAGTTTATCAATTCAGGACGTAAATTTTGTTGAGGCCTGCGTAAACCCTAGCATCCCATTACAAACTTTCAAACACATTTTCACATATTTGGAGGCATATTTCACCTTTTGAGGTATTTGGGGTTAAGTACATTACAAGAATTCAACCCTAGGTGACTATTATCCATATTATACTAGTTAAATAGATAAATTGCTAAATTTAATATAATGTAGAATTACTTTCAGATCATGGCATCAATCACACAATAACTAAAAACTTAAGTACTTGAAGAATAAAATATTTTTGTAGATACATAAGTAATTTCTTCTTTAAATAAGATTTTCATACCTCAAGGAAACCTCTATAAGCTACTCAAATAACAATTGAATGGTCATCAAAATCATTTCAAAATGAGGTATACGATCTACACAAAAAGAAAGGCAAAAGTTGTACAACTATTATATTGCTCCATAATACCATACCGATCCATACAATTGTATTGATTCTTTTTAAAATTTCCTTTCAACCTATATAAAACCTATAAGTTTATCCTTATTCTTAATTTATTTCTCTCTGTTGTTAAATGTGAGCAATACCTCTCTATATCGTTGTATTTATGTCTTTTTGAAACATGTACAGGTTCTTGCTTGCACTACATTTCTCAGTGTACATATTGTTCGAGGTCTTTTCTTCATATTTGGAATAATTTTTGCATGCGGAGATAGGATGTTTTTGTTGACATACTCAGACCCTCATATGAATAGAAAATTCATACTTTAAAAGGATTTCATGAAGGATAAAGTGGTAAGTTGAAATATGGACCCATTTTATTTATTAAGAAAAAAGGAAGTGCTCCACTTGAGGAGGATTAGGGCCTCAAAAAATTAAATATTATTTTATGAATTAGGGTTTGATTTGGAAGTGTAAATAGAGGAGAGGGTACTTTTTCCAAATTCATAGATGGAATATTCAAAGTTCCCTCCAAGCTTAGTTGAATATCTTTGGGAGGAATGGAAGAGGGATTATGTAAGCTTTTTCCATCACTCTATTCTTTCCGTGGATGATTATGGTTTTTACAATTTCCATGAGTTTAGGTGAGACTTGTTTGGTCCTCTTTACCATATTGCAAAATCAAATTCAAAAAATGATGTATTGTTGGTGGTTTGTCCAATAATAAGGTTGTACTAATTTCTCTACTTCATTTAAGAGTTCATGTTTTGGTTATTCCTTTGTTGTTCATGGTTTTTTATTATCACTTGGTGGTAATTTCATGTTTATGCTGGTGAATCTTTTTTAAGGGTTCCTAGCTATTATTTGTTTTTCATGTTATCAAGCTAACATATTCCAACTCTTAAGAAGCAATAATGACATCACTAGTACCTCAATAGCCCCAATCAAATCTCTCCTTTTACTCTTTCGTTATTCAAAAATTTGTTCTGTACTAATTAAGACACATTAGTGAATGGCTTAATTGTGTCTTCTTTGTCATATTCAAAGCCTTTTCTCTTTGATTTTAACTCCATCATCCAAATGGATAGACATTGGTCTTTTTAAATTCCACCATTATTAAGAAAGACTAAAACATTCATTTTAGTCACCCCCATGTAGATTGAGGAACATTCTCATTGAAAACGACTGATAATTTTGAGTGTGCCAATCTACAAAACATCCCATATCAAGTGTTGTGTTCAAAAAAAACTTCTTTTAGACATACATGATACAGTTCTCCAAATACAAAGTAAACGAAGTATAGTAATACCCAAGGGCCCAAAGCTGAAGGTAAGATGCAGTATTGGAGATGACACCTAATACAAACTACATAGTAATTTAAGATGCAGGAAATGGAAACAATGATATAACCAATAAATTGAAGATAATAAGTCAAACACTACGAGCAGAGTTAATCAACATATAACTTCGTGCACTACCTCATTTTCCACTCTAGGAAAGGTCTTTCTTGAAGATATATAAGCTTCATTTACATCAAAGTATGCCTACCAAATCATGTATACATTTAAATAGAATTATAAATTTTAATCAAATGATCTAGAATATAAAACATTAGTATGAAAACAATGATTAAATGGGAAAAGGGGTAGATTTTAAATGCGTGTAACAACCAACTCCTGAGTTCAAAAACCTACAATTGTAATATTATGAATAAAAATGTATTACAATTACTTTGCTCAACTAAGCACAACTTGCAAGTGAATAACTTGTCTCTCTGCACATTGAAAAGCTATGACCCAGACTAGTAAATTTCTACCTCTGCTTGAGTGCATATTTCCTTGCGCAATTCCTCGACAAATTAGGCCCTTATTATTTAGGATTTTGTAGAAAATGGATTATGCAATTGCCAAGGTTGATGATCTTACTGCATGCAACACTTGTACACTCAAGACTAGTATAAAATTGATGTTACATTGTCTTGAAATATCCACCATAGTTGGGGAACTTGAATTCTTCATGCACTAGCTATTTTGGGTTGATTGATCAATTAACTAGATGATCAATGAGTTTGACTAAAGTCCGACTACACAATTGGCCTTCCACTAGTTCCTCAAGCTGTTGGAACTAGTTTAATTAAAAACAACTTGAGAAAACTGGCTTTGATTGCTACAAATTAGCAATCATACATACATAACTGAACTCTAACTCCAACTCAAATTTATTGAGTAAATTGGGTGACACAAGCCATGTCACACAATTAACTGCATCCAAGCTATCTGTTGATGTTAAAATTCAAATTTTCTCAATTTAACCAAGGAAAATCAAATTTAGAATTTGTTGCTTCATTTTTCAAGACTCCCTCTCTGCAAGAAAGGGATAATCAACCACCCTTATCTTGCACCTATGTAACTCGAACTTCCCTGTTGACAAAGCTTTTGTCAAAATATCAACATCTTGCTCCTCTCTTAGAATGGAGAGTAGCAACATCATCTGCCTCTAGACACAGTCTCATAAGTGGTGATACTGGATATCTATATGCTTGGATCAATCGTGAAATACATGATTCTCAAAGAGATTGATGCAACTATGATTATCACAATTGGATCCCTCATCTGTCCAAATAGTCCAACAAGTATTATGCTTATGTCTAGCTGAGCACCATAGATCTTTGGTTCCACTCATACCAAGAAACAACTGCGGACCCAACACTGAAAATTCCACTTTATGTAATCTTTTGGTCTGATGGACTTTGTGCCCAATCTGCATATTTGAAGCCAAACAACTTCACTCCCCCTCCTCATCTGTACCATAGTCCAAACAGGGTAATGCCTCTGAGGTACCATAAAACATGGTTAATTGCCTTCCAAAATAGTTTGGTTGAACTAAACTTAGCTTGGCTTAGTTGGTTGACTTCACAACACATATCTGGTCATGTGTGCACCAGATATATGAGTGGACCCACTAGCTACTGATAAATGGTAGAATCCACTTCTTCAATTGAAGTGGCATCCTCCTTCCTCTAGTTGTTCATTAGAGATGTATCCATGGGTTTACAACTCTCAATGTAGAATCTCTACAATATATTATTTGTATACTTTCCTTGAGAGACAAACAATTCCCCATCTCCTTGTCATACTTCCAGCCTGAGAAAGTAGTGCATGAGACCAATGTCCTTCATTTCAAATTCCTTTGCAAGGTCCTCCTTGCAATATATGATCAATTGCTTATCACTAGTTAAAATAAAATTATCAACATATAAGATAATAATAAGCGATTTACCTTCTATCAATATGTGATGAAGTTTACATCCACTTTAGTTATGGTGAAGACTAGACCAGTGAGATAACTATCAATCTTGGTGTGCCAATCACGAGGTGCTTTTTTGAGATCGTACAATTCTCACTTGAGTCTACACACATGAGACTCTTGATCGAATGTCTCAAAACATTTTTGTTTCTCTATGTACACCTCCTCCTTAATAACCCCATTGCGAAATGTTGTTTTTACACCCATCTTGCGGATATTCCACCCCATTTGTGTAGCCAGACCAAGAATTGATCTAATGGATGAGTACCTTTCTACAAGAGAAAAGGTCTCCTCACAGTCAATTACCTAAACTTGACAGTACCCATTGGCCACAAGTCTGGACTTATACTTCTCTATGCTTTCGTTTATTTCCTGCTTCATCTTGAAGATCCATATCAAACCCACTATTGATTTATATCCTAGTCTTGGGACCTTTTCTCAAACATTGTTCTTTGCAATGGATTTGTATTCCTACACCATTGCATCAACCCATACAAGGTTCTATATTTCTTCCTCAAAATAGGATGGCTCAATCTCTATAGATTGGTCATAAGAGTCATGTAGCCAATGTGCCTCTCAGGTGACCTCCTTTTCTTATGCAAATTTGAAGGATATCCCACATTCTCCATCACCTCCTTCATAATTCTATCAACTTCATTAGTTCTTTTTCCGCCTTCTCTGGAGAGTTTTCTTTAGTTAATGTCTCCACTCCCTACTCCACAATTCTAGTTGCTCTATAACTTCCCGAGGTTCCTCTTTTGGATCTAAAATATCATATTTTGCTGGGATCTAAAGCTCCCTCTGAAGAGAGCACCACATAGCTTTCTCTTCATCAAAATTTACATCCCTTCAAAAAAGTATCATTATGTGTGATGGAAAGTATGCATGTTAGTTGTGGAGAGTTTCTATGTAACCCACAAATACCCCCAATTTTGTGGTCGACTAAACCTTATTCCTTGATTTTATGCAAACATGGCAATAAAAAGAGGCTCCAAAATTTTTGAAGTGCGACACAACTGGCTTTCTTCCTGAGAAATCCTCCTCCAGTGTAATGATGCCAAGAATATGATGAGGACTTCGGTTCTACAAGAAGACTATTGTATTGCATGTCTCAACACACAAATGCATAGGTAGACCTTAGTTAATAAACATCACCCTTGTTTCTCCCAAAATGCTACGGTTCTTTCTCTCAAACACCCCATTCTGATGTGGGTTATGGATTTTTATGAACTCTCATCATATGCCTTCTTTAGCACATAAATTTTAAAATTCATTCAACACATACTCACCTCCATTATTTCTCCTGAGAGCCTTCACCTTCTTCCTAGTTTCTTTCTCAACAAGTGCCTTGAATTCTACGAACTTGGAGAATGCCTCATCTTTCTTCCTCATGAAGAGATCCAACACTTATGTGTGAAGTCATCAATAAAAAGGACAAAATATTTGTGTCTGACAGTGGATGCTATCAAGAAAGGTCCAGAGGTATCAAAGTGGATCCTTTCCTGGACTATGTGCACTTTGTTGTCCCGATCGTGGAATGTGGATTTTATGTAGTTCCTCAAGGTACATCCTTTACATACATCATGTTTCTCAAGTGCTCCTTTAGGGAGGCTAGTGGATATTTTTTGTATACTATTCAAGGTACCATGATGCAAATGGCGAAGTATTATGTGCTAAAGTTCACCTACATCACAGCCCTCCACTTTCTCTTCCTTAGTGCTTAACGCAACATAATATTCCACATCTAATTTATATATATTCTTCACACAAAACTCAATATTTTTCACATGTCCCATGGCTATAGTCTTAGGAATTATTTTCCTTTGTTGAAGATCACGTCATAACCATGGTCTTCGAAAACAACAATAAAGATTATATTTTTCTTTAGGCCTAGAACAAATATGACATCCCTGAGCCTGAGAGTGGAGCTTGACTCCCTCTGAAAGGTGACCATACAAATACCGATCATGTTGTACCTTCCATCATCCCCTAGCTCAATGTGCATTTGGAGATCTTCTCCTCCAGGTCACTGAAAAAATTTCTACACCCTGTCATGTGGAACAATGCACCTAAGTCCAAGTACCACACACTCCCCATCACTATGTTGGACATGCAAGAGATAAGGGTAAAGTCAAGGTCGAACTGTGAAGCCAAGGCTTCACCCACTACTCCTTCTAAGGTCTTCTTCCTTGCCTTTTTCTATGGCAAATTTGTGGCATAATGACCGTATTCATGAAAATGAAAGCATTTATTTTTTCACAATTCTTTCTTCTTTCCGCCTTGGCTACATTCTGGTTTGGTTTGAGATTTCTTCCCTTTTCACTTCTTTCCTTTTCCAACCAATGCATAGTTTTCTTCATCCTTTCTCTAGGATGAGGTCCCATCTATGGTATTCTGCCTTATTTCCTCCTATACCAAATCATGCCATAAGTGTTCCCAATTCAGTAATTTCTCCCTCTCGTTCACTTAATCTTGATAGCTTTTCCAACTCTTGGGAAGGCTCAATAGCACTATGCTTACCAATTCATGCTTTGAAACAGTAACACAAACTCCTACAAGCTCATCACAAACTTGTGTTAACCTCCTTAGATATTGTAGGATAAAGTCATTCTTCTACATCTTGATGTTTCAAATTTTATCCTTAAGCACCAAATTTTTGTGGTCACTACTAGCCTAGAACAGATTTGTCAGTGCCTACCACATTACATAAACATTTTCTTTCCCACGGATATTGTTGACAACGTGGTCACGTACTCCCTCCAATATTATTCTCCACACCTTGGCTACATCTTTCTTCCACTAAGCAAGGTTTTTGGCATCAAATTTTGTTAGTTTGTAACATATCTCTTGATGTATTCTAGCAATCCATTGTCATCACATACCTCCTCCATGTGATCCTTCCAGTCAATGAAATTAGAGTTGCCTTCCAAGGCACACTCTAGACTCAGCCCGTTAAAGTTCACATTCTCATCTCTTAAGAGATGTTGATACACTGAACTACAAATTCGAACCTCTTGAGAAACAAATTTGAAATTCTTGCTCTAATGTGAATCTTGGTATGATATGATGTAGAAATTATGGTGTAGATTTGCAATTACTCATGAAGTTTTTTCAAAATCATTGGACACAAACCTACTCAACTAATCTACAGGAGTTAATTCACAATTGAGAACAAAAAATTCAGACAAGCAATAAGAAATAAAACACATGCACATAATATTTTTCCTAGGAAAACAATTTGCTAAAAATTCCAATGCATTCTTGCATCAATCTGATGAATATAGATGTATTAAAATTTCTTTACTCAACTATGCACAACCTGTAACTGAATAACCTATCTCTTTTCTCACTAAGAAGCCCAAACCCAAAATTCATCAATTTCTGCCTCTACTTGAGCCCCTATATCCTTGTGCAATTCCCCGAGAAATTAGGCCCCTATTATTTATGATTTTTTCCAAAATGATTGCACAATTCCTAAGGTTTACCATGTGATGACAGGCAACACCTATATGCTCAAGACTAGTCTACAACTAATGTTACACTGCATTGTAATCTCCACCATAACCAGGGAACTTGAATTCTCTGCATGCACTTGATATTTTGGGTTGATTGATCAGTTAGCAAGATGATCACTACATTTGGCTGAAGTCCCACTGCACAACTATCCTTCCACTAGTTCCCCCAACAACTAGAACTAGTTTAACTGAAAACAACTTGAGATAATTAACTTTGATTGCTACAAATTAGCAATCACGCATGCTTAACTGCACTCTAACTCCTCCAACTAGAATTTATTGAGTGAAATGGGTGACAGAATCCATGTCATACAAGTTAATTTCATCCAAGTTGTCGCTGATGTGGAAATTCAAATTTTCTCAATTTAATCAAGGCAAAATCAAATTGAGAATTGCTTGCTGCATTTTTCAACAATCCTTCAGATGAATCTAATCCATGTGGCCAATCCAACACAACAATGTGCTAATAACAAAAACCAATGGACATAAGTAGCATTCAAAATAAATAAAAAAATAAAAGAACACATATTAAATTACAATTGATGGGGAGCCCGAAAGGTACCCCAACTATGTTACCACCTATCCACGTTCATTGAAAGTGCCTCCATTGTTCCTCTCAAGATGCACACCTCCATTGTTGGCCTCCAACGCCCTAAATCCCATTAGTTGTTGTCACCCTCCATCACTCTACTTCTCGAAGAACCCATCAATAGCATAAATAAAAACCCCTAATCCTTAATTTTTTTATTAGCGCCTCATATTGAAAATTTTAATACAAAAGATTTATTTTGTCTTAAAATTCCCCTCTATGTAGTGGTGTCGAAATCAATGACATACAAGTTGTCTCTAATCATATCAACAAAGATCGAAGGGACAAAAGAGTAATTAATGTATAGGAAATCTTTCCAGGGAAAGTTTTCACATTCTTCAGAGTCGGCTACCCCCACAAAATGAAGAGCCCAACAAGTCATTGTTTCTATATAGGATAACATGAATAGAAAGTGAAATATTAGTGTTGGTATAGGCATGATATAGTAGTAACCCCCAAGCTGGCAAACTTAGGGTTCACTGTCAGAGTCAATTTTGTAGTTGTTAGATAATATTTTCTTAAATTGATATGTTTTTATGTTAATTGTTAATTGTCTTAAATGAGTTTTGTCTTAAGTGGCCATTGTCTTAAATATAAATTTGTTTTAAAATATTTTTGTCTCAAACTATTTTTGTCTTAAATATAAAGTTTTGTCTTAAAATAATTTTTCCTTAAACTAATTTTTTCTTAAAATTAAGTTTTGTCTTAAGATATTGTTTTTGTCTTAAACAGTTTTTGTCTTAAATATAAAGTTTTGTCTTAAAGTATTTTTGCCTTAAACTCTTTTTGTCTTAAATTTAAAATTTTGTCTTAAAATATATTTGTCCTATGTTTTTTTTTGTCTTAAATTTTATATTTAAGACAATTGAATTGATATTAAATTTTAATGTAAAATAATTAAAATAAAAAGTGACTTTTTAAGATTAAAGATTTCTTTTGTCTTAAAATTGCCCTTGGTGTAGTAGTGTAATGCCAACTATAATGTTTTTCCCAATATTTAGCTTACAATATGTGTCCTATGACCTTCGTCTCATTTTATTTACATGGAAAATAAACCAAGGGTTGTTACAAATTTATTCTTGAAAGAAACATTTTTTTGGCTTAAGAATGCCAAAAGATATCGATTTTATTTGTATATATGGTCTTTACTTCATAAGGATTTAGGGAGTGGATAAGTTAATGAAGAAAGTAGATCTACAATTATGGATATGAATATTTAGTGTTTGATAAAGGTTAAATTACTTCTAAAAGTGGGAGATAGTTGATAATCTCTAAATTTGAATATCAATTAGTTGACAAAGTTAAAGTTCAATTGGCACTCTAAAAAATAATTCA
This sequence comes from Pinus taeda, assembly GCA_000404065.3. Taxonomy (NCBI): domain Eukaryota; kingdom Viridiplantae; phylum Streptophyta; class Pinopsida; order Pinales; family Pinaceae; genus Pinus; species Pinus taeda. The sequence continues at coordinate 84,725 of APFE031477661.1, forward strand.
TAAATTATGAGTAAATATTAATTAGTTCAAAGGTCGAGTTGTATCTGTAATATAAGATAACCATGAGAATCATGGTGATCATAATTAATAGTTGTCAGGAGATCAATTGTAATTGTATTTCAAAACTATAATAGAAGTTTTATTATCACATGAACTAGAGTGTCATTTCAGTTTTCACTAGAACCCAACTATTAGTTAGATAGTATCCTTTCCAGTATCCACGTGAAGTGCATATTGACCCATTGTATGAATATCATCCAATTTTTATGATGAGTTTTATATAGAAATATGGATCATTTTCTTTTATCTTGAAGGATTTACGCCTTATTATAATTCACCTACATAGTTTATAAACATCAAATTACTTTCTCGCATGCGTTAGATGAAGGTTTCATTCATGGTACATTCGGCGATGTGTAGAATCTTATGTGAACCCCTCAACTTAATTGACAATTGGTCATTAAACAAAAAATATTGATAGGTTTTTCTTCAGGTCATTCCTCTTCTTCCACATAAGAAATCATTATTCAAGGCTAATCTTGAACACCTTGCTAACAAGAGTTATCTTTACCTTACTTTTCATATAGCTGACACTTAAACCCTTAGCATCAGGATCTATACTAGACAAGCCCCAAATATTGACATTATAACTAAGTCATATTCATATCAACCTCTCAGCGACCTATGAAAAATTAGTGCATAACCACTATGCATTGGGATTATATGATGAAGGACACTTGATGGGCTATTTTACATTGCTTGATAGCAACAAAAATTGGTGGTAATCCCACCAGGATATCGACAATGATTTGATATTCTATTCTCTACATATCCCTCCACACTAGACTCTAATATGGGTTCTATTCCTATGGATGGAATGCCAACTAATGGTAAGGTACCCTATCCCTACTTCGTATTTATTGATGAAAGAAGGTTGAGGACATCAAAAACTCAACAAATCAAATACAAAGGAAAAATTGGTTAAACTTAGAGGCTTGATGTGGAACCTTATAGTGGAACCAAGCTAAAAAAGACATCATCATTACGTCGGCTGGTGACATGGAAATGATGCAAGTGTGGTGCTTCGATTCAATGATTTGGCTTGCCAAGAAGGAATAGGTCAGTGATAAGTTAATAGTGTCACATTAGCAGTGACATGTCAAGAGTGACACGTCAATGATGGTAGATTAATAGTGACACATCAACAGTGCATATCAACATTTCCATAATGAAATGACATGTCAAAACCATATTTGTGTCACATTATGACTGAAGGAAGAGGATGTGGTGGCAATATGGGTTGGTATACTGAGTTGGCAACAATATTTGACCTATTACATTATAAAAAGTTCCCAAAATACCAACACTCTAGTATGCTATATCAACTTATCATGGATTTTTTGAATCAGTTTCCGGAGAACCCACAGTATGAACATTTTTATGTCAACGTTTCAAATCCCAACTGGGATCCATCATCAGGACTTATGAATGATGATAAAGAAGAGTTGCTTAGAAGGAAATAAATACTAATAGGGATAAAAAAAAATTGGATGAGAGGAATGTCGACTTGAATACTTTCATTTTAATTAATTTAATTAATTATTCATTCAATTTATTTATTAATTTTATTGCTGAGATTTTTAATATATTAATTAATTTTTATTTTGGGTGAAATTAATATTTTTATTTAACTTATTTGTTTGTTTATTTATGATTTTGCTTGAGAATTGTTTATTTATAAATAAATTAGGGATTGTTAAACTTTTTAATTGATAATTAAGTTCTTTGATTAAATTTTTTATTAATGATAATATAAATAATATAAATTAATGTTATAATTTAATAATTTATTAAAAAGAATTATTAAATAATATTAGAATTAATTACATTGATATTTTCTTTTCTTATTAAATATTAATTAGTATTATTGAATATTAAATACTATTAATTAATTAACATTAGATTTCATTAATTAATTATATTAATATATTAAGTAATTAATATTAATAATACAATATTAAATTATTAGTATTAAAATTAAAATTAAACTAAAGTAAAATAATATATATAGTAATTATTAAATTGTATTAATATGTTTAAATTATTATTAATTAATATTAATATTAATAATTAATATTAATACTATTTAAGGTTAATTAAAATAGTATATTAATTAAATAATTAATATTAATATATTAAATTAATTATATTAATATTAATTTATTAAATTAATTAGAACTAATATATACTATAAAAAATAATAAATATTAGAATATTAATTATTAATATTAATAATTATTAATTAATTAATATTAATTTATTAAATTAATTAGTATTAAATTAATTGATTTAATTATTTTATTTGTTTATTTTATTTTTATAATTGTTATTTATTTAATGATAAAGGTAAGAGATGAGCTATACCTGGGATGTGTTGGCGCTCATGATTTCTTTGATCAATGGAAGCCAGCTTCCGCTAATCTCCAAGCCATTGTCTCTGTTCAGATTATGAGGATGTTTGATAATTTCGATAGCTTCTCTGATCTTTCGTCTATGTTGTTGCTCCTCCCTTGCAACAATTGAGGCACTTTCCAAGCAGATATGGTGCTTTGTTTTTGCGGAGTGCTCTGCCAAGGCTGAAGTACGAGACCTTTCATTCCTAATATCTGCGTCATGCTCCTTGAGTCTCGTCTATAGGGAGAGACCTGTTTCACCAATGTAGCTTTTTCCACATGAGAAATCTATTTTATAGACCCCTTTCAGCTGATGATTGTCAATATGGTCTTTTACAGACCTCATACCTTGCCTAATTGTTCCAGGGGCAGAGAAATGTGTGATAATGTTTTTCTTCTTTAGGATTTTAGCGATTTTGTCTGTAACTCCATGGATATAAGGTAGAAAGACCCTACCACTCTGAGGTTGGTCTTGGGCCCTAGGTTCATGAGACAACAACCTTCTCCTAGCTTTCTCTATGGCTCTTTTAATCTCCTGTTCCTTGTAGCCTATACTCTTAAAGGTTGTGATTAAGTGATCCTTTTCTTCATTTAGATTTTCGGAGTCAGAAATTCGAAGGGCTCTGATAGCAAGAGTGTTTAGAACACCAAACTTCTGAGCGGGGTGATGGTGGGAATCAGCATGGAGCTAACTTTCTGTGTGGGTTAACTTCCTGAATACCTTATGCCCTAGAGAGCCATCCTCTTTCCTGATGATGAAAACATCTAAAAATGGTATGCTCATGTTTTCTTCAAGTTCCATAGTGAATTTTATTTCTAGAGAGATAGAATTTAGGTGCATGAAAGACTTTTCAAGTTCTGCTTTGCCATGAGTCCATTTTATATTGGTATTATCGACAAATCACTTCCACCAGGCTGGTTTTAAGGGGTATGATTCAAGGGCTTTCTTTTCAAAGTATTCCATGTAGAGGTTGGCCACGATTGGCGAAAGGGGTGATCCCATAGCCACACCAGATGTCTGCTCATAAAATGCCCCTTGGAAGGTGAACACAGTTGACCTCAAGCAGATTTCGGCCAATTTTGCAGTCCCTGGATCAGTCACTTCTTTTATAAATTGAATGGCTTCATCAAGAGGAATCTTGGTGAATAAGGATACTATGTCAAAACTAACAAGAATGTCATCACGCTCTATCTTCTCATTTTTAATAAGATTCACAAAATTGTGAGAGTCTTTGATGAAGGAATCTGTATTTCCGACCAGGGGCTTAAGAATTTTAGCAACATACTTAGCAAGCTCATAGGTTGGGGAACCAATAGTATTAGCAATTGGTCTAAGAGGCACTCCTTCTTTATGGATCTTGGGTAATCCATAAATTCTTGGGATAGTTTCACAAGAAGGGATTAGTTTCTTCTTCAATTTATCGTCAAGGTTGGAATCTGAGATGATCTTTTTAACCTCTTTCATAATTTTGGGAATGAGATTACTGCTTAACTCCCACATTTTAGGTGTTCATTCATTTTGCATACATAGTCTTCTTTGTCTAGGATGTCTGCTGCTCCTCCTTTATCTGCAATAAGAACCACAATCTTGTCATTGTTCTGCAAAGACTTGAAGGCTCTTTTCTCTTCTTTACTTAGGTTGCTTTTGGGAGTTCTGGCTTTCCTCATAATGAGAGAAAAATCCTGTCTTAATGATTCTTTGTCTTCTAAAGGCAGGTTACTAATACCCTCCTCAATGCTACAAAACATCTTCTCAATAGGGAGGTTTTTAGGAGTAACTGCAAACCCCATGCCTTTGTTGAGGACATTAATGGCTTCGGGCTCTAAATCCTCGGAGGACAGATTGACAACTTTTCTTTTTAATTTTGTCTCACCTGAAGCCTGACTTTTTTCTTCATTATGGTCTTTTAAGTTACCCTTTCCGCTGTCTAAACCATTATTTTTTATTTTGGAATTTTTAAGGTTACCCCTCCCGCTGTCTACATCGTAGTTTTGTGCATCATTATTGAGACTGCTGGCTTGGTGTGCATTTTCAATGTTTTCAATGGCTTGAACAACGTTATTGCTAATACACATACTGGATTTATCTGTGTTATGGCTATTCTCCACATCATCATCCTTCTGCGCATAATTAATAAAGCCACTGGCTTGAACTGCGTTGTCACTGGCTGAATCTTCTGCGTTGTGCGCGCCCACCATGCTATCTTGCGTGTTATTAATTTGAAAGCTGTCAGGCTCGGTCTCATTAACGCTGTCCACCTTAACGCTGCCCATATTGACACCGCTGTTAGGCTCGGTCTTATTAACTCTGTTCACATTAACGCTATCCATATTGACTACATTGTCCTCAACCATGTCTAGCTTGGTCTCGTTAACACTGTCCATATTGACTACGCTGTCCTCAACCATGTCCAACCTTGTCTCGTTAACGCTGTCTATGTTGTCCATAATATTAATTCTGTCCAAACCGTTCACCTTACCGCTGTCCAAATAGTTCACCTTAATGCTGTCTATATCGTTAAAGATAATGGTTTAGATAGCTTCTATGTCCAGTCCAGTTTTATTCATAACGCTGTTAATACAACATCTGGAATTAACGTTGTTCTTAACCTTAATGTTGTCCAATTCTTTTTTAGCTTTAACGTTGCCCAAATTCTTGCCTGTAACGCTGTCCAACTCAGTGTTAATTGTGTTGTCCATATTGTTGTTTGTCCCGCAGCCAGGAACTACATCGTGTGAAAAGCAATTCTTTGGATGACTGTTATCAGATGCGCTCACGGATATTGAGCCAGAATCAATGGCAGGGTTCAGCATTTCCACTTTGTCTTGAGATCTGTTTAGCAGATTGGACGATTTCTTGCACTGCCTTGACTGAGCAATCTGTCCCTCATTATCAGCTTTAAGAGCAATCCTTGAATCAATAATAGACCAGAGATTTTTGTTAATGTACCTTGAATCATACCCCTTAAAACCAGCCTGGTGGAAGCGATTTGTCGATGATACCAATATAAAATGGACTCATGGCAAAGCAGAACTTGAAAAGTTTTTCATGCACCTAAATTCTAACTCTCCAGAAATAAAATTCACTATGGACCTTGAAGAAAACATGAGCATCCGATTTTTAGATGTTCTCATCATCAGGAAAGAGGATGGCTCTCTAGGGCATAAGGTATTCAGGAAGTTAACCCACACAGAAAGTTACCTCCATGCTGATTCCCACCATCACCCTGCTCAGAAGTTTGGTGTTCTAAACACTCTTGCTATCAGAGCCCTTCGAATTTCCGACTTCGAGCATCTAAATGAAGAAAAGTATCATTTAATCACAACCTTTAAGAGTATAGGCTACAAGGAACATGAGATTAAAAGAGCCATAGAGAAAGCTGAGAGAAGGTTGTTGTCTCATGAACCTAGGGCCCAAGACCAACCTCAGAGTGGTAGGGTCTTTCTACCTTATATCCATGGAGTTACAGACAAAATCGCTAAAATCCTAAAGAAGAAAAACATTATCACACATTTCTCTGCCCCTGGAACAATTAGGCAAGGTATGAGGTCTGTAAAAAACGATATTGACAAACATCAGCTGAAAGGGGTCTATAAAATAGATTGCTCATGTGGAAAAAGCTACATTGGTGAAACAGGTCGCTCCCTACAGACGAGACTCAAGGAGCACGGCGTAGATATTAGGAATGAAAGGTCTCATACTTCAGCCTTGGCAAAGCACTCCGCAAAAACAAAGCACCATATCTGCTTGGAAAGCGCCTCAATTGTCGCAAGGGAGGAGCAGCAACATAGACGAAAGATCAGAGAAGCTATCGAAATTATCAAACATCCTCATAATCTGAACAGAGACAATGGCTTGGAGATTAGTGGAAGCTGGCTTCCCCTGATCAGGGAAATCAGCAGTGCCAACACATCCCAGGTATAGCTCATCTCTTACCTTTATCATTAAATAAATAATAATTATAAAAATAAAATAAACAAATTAATAATTAAATCAATTAATTTATTACTATTAATTTAATAAATTAATATAATAATTAATAATTATTTAATAACTTATTATTTTAATATTATTAATTATTTTAGTATAGTGTTAGTTCTAATATTTAATATATTTATATTTATTATTAATTAATTTAATATATTAATATTAATTAATAATAATTATAATTTAATATACTATTTAATAATTAAATTAGTTATATATTAATAATTTAATTTAATATACTAATGTTATTAAATTAAATTAGTGTATTATTTATTAATACTAATTAATTTAAAAAGAATAAGAATATATCAATTAGTAATTTATCTAATATTATTTAATAATTTTTTTAATAAATTAATTAAATTATAACAATTAATTTAATAATTGTAATATTATCATTAATAAAATTTAATTCAAAGAACTTTAATTACATAAAAAATTAACAACCCTAATTATTTTAATAAACAATTCTCAAGCAAATTCAAAAATAAACAAATAAATAAGTTTAATAAAAATATTTAATTTCACCAAATAAAATTAATTAATATTAAAATGTCAGCAATAAATTATAAATAAATTGAAAAAATAATTAATTAAATTAATTAAAATGAAAGTATTCAAGCCGACATTCCTCTCATCCAAATTTTTTTTATCCCTATTAGTATTTATTTCCTTCTAAGCAGCTCTTCTTTATCATCATTCATAAGTCCTGATGATGGATCCCAGTTGGGATTTGAAATGTTGGCATAAAAATGTTCATACTGTGAGTTCTCCAGAAACTGATTCAAAAGATACAAACCACAGATCTCTTAAATCCAATATCATGGATTTGTTCTTAGGGCATGTTGGCATATTAAAAGTATGTCCATATAAACTTATCACCATGTAGAAAATATCCATGAATGAAAGAAATATAAATACCAATATCAACATATTGGTAATCCATAGGCCATACTATATTGACATATTGACTACACAAAATAACTAAACAGTGTGATATTTCTAAAACAATTGACAGAGTAGTATGTTTGATATGCCAATATGGTAATAGATGTGGACCATTTTAGGGTTGTTGCATGACATAAGGATAACCACAAGCTAGGCCTAGCGTGTTGTATAGATGTTGATGTTGCTCGGAAAGGGATAACAATTTTAAACAAAATAGCTTTGTGTTGAAGGCTCAAATTCAAGCAAAATTTATATTTTGGAATTCCCTCAATGAGAAAAAGATGATGGCAATGGTAGATTGTAAATTTATAATAACAAAAGAAAGTGAAACTTCAACTACCCATATGTTGAGTGAACCTAAGGATTGACATAGCTATAGTCTATCCTTAACCAAGGTTAGCGGTTGGGCATGATCAATTAAGTAAAAGTTAATTTGTTAAACAATGTCTTGTTAGGAATATGAATTCTAGTTTTCCTCACATGCTATACCTTTACTTCAATATGACAAGATATATTTGAGGTTATTATAATTAATAAACCAATTTTATAAGAAAAATCACACCAATGATCTAAGAAAAAACAATAACCTTAATGGCATCCTCATCCTTAATGGCTAGCCTAAAATAGCTATTCTATGTATGGATTTATAACCTCGGATAATACCTTGTTTACCATTACTACAAAAGGGAATTTCATCTTTACAAATGATCCCTATAGCACTTAGATCATTGTGTATGGATGAAATTATTTATGCATACCGATGCTTGATATTATACTTAATATATATATATTTATAATTGTATAAGTAGGATAAAAAAACCTCAATGTTGAGATAATCACTTCTAGAACCGTATTGTGAGTTCCTAAGGATATGTTAATCCTAAATAAAACTAATAAGTTCAATTAAATAGAGATACTCTTACCTGAAAATGATACACAGATAATTATAATTTTTAATGGTATTGACATGTTAACCAAAGTGAAAGTAATTAAACATTGCTCTTACATACTAATCGTTACATAAATTTAAATACTATTGTATCTTTTAGATATATAAATGAAAGAATATTACAACTTATATTTAAATGAAAAAATATTACCACTTATAAAAAAATTCAATGTTAAAAATCACAACTATTATATTCTTGTTAATATTCTTAACAATATAATAATTTTCATTAAAATATATTTTTAAAACTATATTACACATTTCAATCAATAAATTTTAATTTCAACCAATAATTATATCTTCACATAGATATATAATATTGAATGTCTAATCATTTAACAATTACTTTTTAACAAATACTAAATACTTAATCTTTTAAAATTATATTTTAACTTTTAAAATTTAAATGATAAAAATCACAATCTTTTTAAAAATATTGAGAATATTTGGATATCATAAGTTTCAGGAAAATCCTATTCAAAAACTAAAATTGTGTTTTCTTAATTGCGTTTTTTTTCTTATATATAATAATGATTTATGTTAAAAATGTATGCGATAAACTTACTCGTTAAAATAGAAATGGCTGCTAATGGATACTATTTACTTATACCACTCTCTAGGATTAGGACAACAATGTTCATTTCGAACTATGGCTCTCATGTTTCACTTTCCAATTTTTGCAACTAAAGTGATGGTGGGAGGCCACATGTCGGTAGATTTTCCATGGACAGAATTTTTCTCGTACCTTTTTTCGCACCGCAGCCTGAACAACGGTTCCCAAATTAGTTTTTCGAATGTTGTACACCTCACTTATTTTAATTTGGGTGATGATGCCCTTACAGTACACCGATATTGTCACGGACCATCGACCCTCCGATGTTTTAGGGCTGGAAATCCAATTTCCCAGGCCAAGTCTCGGTCGCAAGCAGCATATGGGTTAGTGAAGTATTCATTCAAATTAGGCAGGGGTATAGTATTGATTAAGTTAAACAGACATATTAATCAGATGTTTATTGTTTGTCTAGTTGGCTGGCTATTTACCTGATGTAATTATTTGTGTCATATTGTTAACTTTAGTTTCAAAGGGTAAGGGTTGTTTATCTGAATGAATAAAGATAATTATGTTTTAATGGTTACGCCTATTAGTCATTGGTATATTTTATATTTTTATTATGATATTTATTAAATATTTTATATTTTTATTATGATATTTATTAAATGTGAACATGTTTAAAATTTTCACTCATATATCATAATTGTATGCTTAAAAATAGATAAATCAAAGGCACACACTATTTTTAAAATTTTTAGATTAAAGAATTATATTTACATAAATTATGTTTTAATTAATTGTTTGATAAATAGTAAATAATTTAAATATTAAAATTTTGGTAAAAATAAAATTAATTTACTAAAATCTGACTAATATTATTAACTATATTTCACTGTTATTTATTTTACCATTTATTTTAATTTAAATGTTAATTTATTATAACATTTTTAACTTTTATTTTCAAAATATTCAACTATTTTATTTAAAAAAAGATGGTTAATAAAAAACACTTTAATATCTTAATTTATTTTTTTATTTAGCAACTTTAAAATATTTCTTACTCAAAAATATTGTTTAAACCTTCAAAGGTTCTAAAAAATAAGAACGAAATAATTTTGTTAATCAGTAATTCTTTATTTATTATTAAAGAAAATTAAACAACATCATGATTATCTAATTTATATTACCATAAATTACCTCTTTATAATAACCCCCACACACACCTGCAGACTGCAGCAACATTCAAAATTCTTAAATCTTCGCCAGCTTTATTCAAAATTCTTAAATAGAAACAAAGCTATAACGAGAATGAATTAAATCCATCCTCAGTATTGCATAATCTGTTTCACCTCTACATGCTTTGTTAGATGTAGTTTATGTCTTTAATTTTTAATGATCTGTTAACCAAAGATAGAAAGATTCTCTTGCACCTGTTAACATTATTTTAGGGATTAAGCTGTTTGATGTCTAAAATCTTTTGGAAATGACCATTTTAATTGAATTTATTTTTTACGGTATATTATGTATATTTAACGAGTACTAATAAAGTTAATCAATAAATTTGTTCCATAATTGTTAAATGCACAGAATGTACATCTCATTAGATACAATCTAATCTACAATCCATATCAAAATAAAAATCCGAACCTTCGTGTCATCTTCTATATTTCGTAATTTAATAGAGTAATAACGAGACTGACTACAAAGAATGGCAATCAATGGGATTGTCTTGCTGTCCTTGATTCCGCTTTCACACTCTAATGTGTTATGTACATATCATACCGACAAAGAGCATTTCGAGGGTCATAAAGCACTTTTCTGTATCCATTTCTATTGCTGCGCATTGGAATAAATCTAACAATCAATTCATAAAAACCTAAATCAAGCACACATTATTTTTATTGGTTTCTTTTGTAGGTGGGTTAAGTGCAGTCCAGGCAGCCCAACCATGAACCGAAACCCATCAATAAAGAACGTCGGATTTGGAAGACTATGAAATAGCCGACGAAAGAATCAATGAATATGTTCTTACAATTTTATAAAAAAAGAGGGGAAAGTCATTCGAGAGTAATTTTTCAGTAGATATTAAAATGTTTTAAATATTTAATGAAAATGTATGAACTTTATATAACTCAGATTTCCTAAATATTCCATTTCTGGAATTTCAAGATGGCAAGAAACTTTCGGTTTCTCTCCACCAGCACATTAGTCATGTTGATTAATGATACCATCCACGCAATTCCTTAGCCGCCAAAGAAAAGTGTGATTTAATTAAAAAGCTTGTTCAGATGGAATAGATTCTGTATTATATAGAAACATGTGATTTAATTAATAGGTTTGGTCGGACGGAAAGGTTTGGTTAATTGTTCTGAACATCTCAGTCATGTATAGAACAACTAAAATAGAAACCAGTACGTTTCTATTATTTTCTCTTTATTCTTTTCGTTTCTCGTACGTCTCGGCAGAAAAAGACTTGTTTATAATAATTGTCTATAGCTGTGTCGTATTTCACTTAAACAACCAAGTCATAGGCTGGGCAAGAATATAAATATCAAAATGATTATGTTTCAAACATAATCTTTATGTAACCTTCATTACGCCGCTCCTTTTGATCATTTCAGGAGCGGACAGATATTTGTGACCAAATTTATAAAACATTCAACTATTATACAAAAGTTGTATAACAAAAGAGCTTAACAGTTTCCCTGTTCCTCGAATAAGAGGGGCTATCATATTGGGTTCAAGCATGGGTTTGCTAAGTATATCTGCTTCTTGCAATTATGCTATGAAAAACAGAGTGTCTGTTAGCATCCTGCCCAAGGATGACTAATGATGTCAATTGTAATTTGAATGTGCTAGGGACTCTACCAGAGGTTGGCTTCCTCTCTCGCAACGAAAGCTTTGAAGCTTGAGGTGAAGAAGATACTATTTGAAAATTTTGCTGAGACCCGTTACGTTATCAATATTTTGTTATAATTTGATAATATAATGTGCAATGTCTATAACTGGATAAGCACTTTTATGGCTGAGATAAGGCAGAACTGTTTTACTCTAAAATTTTGCTCAGAAACGTTACTTTCTGAACTATCTTGTTATATTCCGATAATAATAAATATATGCGCGATGCCTATAACTGGATAAGCACTTTTATGGAGCTGAATGTGAATGAGTAAAACAAAAGACAGTGAAGAGAGATTAATGAAAGAAATAATAGCACAACTCAAAATATATTTATGAGAAACAAAATAGTTTTCCTAATAATACAAAATCTCCCTATCTCCCTTCAGTACAGATCTTCGCTACATTATTATATATTATATTTTTAATAAATTGAATTTTTTTATTGGTGTAATCAGTAGATTGAACTTAAATTTTATAGCCATCCCCAATTGAGTTACACCCTGCAGCAAATAAATTCAATAATAAAATTCATAGATAAAATAAAACTTATTTTTTAATTATTCTTATTCTATTATAAAACTTAAAAATTATCTCTAAAATGAGGTATTTTATTTTAACTTAAGATTTTGTCTCCTGATATAATTTAGCAGCGGAAAATGTAACAAATATCAATATCAATAACATATACAATATTTTACTTGGTTTTAAAACAAAGTTTCTCCTTTTCATATCAATTAACAACAAGTAGCATGGGGTAGATCTCAATAACAATAACCTATATAGTCTTTTATTCTATGTTGAAAGGATCTATCCTAAAACAAATTTTTGTTTTTAGTGTCAAAGAAAAAACTCCAAAGTGTGTCAGAGAGATCAATTAGAATATGTTAAAGAAACAATGTACGTTAAAATGGGATAGCTATTTATTTTAAATCTAATTTTTCTAATCTAGTAGAACTAGCACTACATTGAACGCAATAGACATTTTTTTCCAAAATATAGAAATAAATCAAAATCAAATGTCGCATGATATATTGCAACAAAACCTAACATTCAATAGTATCGATACTAATTTGAAAAGCTAGTGGAAATGTCCGGAAAATATATCATCAGAGACCTGAATGAAAAATCGTTTCATCGATATCATCAGAGATGTACCAATGGAAAACCAGATCTGTGCATAACCCATCATATCATATCAACATTTTCTTCAGTCAAAGTTCCGGGCCCTTCAAATTACGTGCAGGAAGAACTCCTGAATTGTAATCCAAATTATCGTAGGATTCAGATTGAGACGGAGTACAGTCTAGGAAGTTGTCAGATGTCTGATTAATGATTCTTCCACGAAAGTTATATAGCTCCTCGCAACCTGTCGTGCTAACTGATGGGACCCGCTGTTGACGAGTAAGCATATGTTGTTGCTGCTGCTGCTGCAGGACATAGTTATTGAACATGGATACCCTCGAACCTGTGTAATTAGATGAAACTAAATTAGGCCTCCTTGTAATTTGCAGCTGTGGATTATAATTCAGGGCTTGTTCGTTTTGTATGGCCGTCATACAAGCAAACTGCTGATTAAAAGGTTCTGGTTCCTGCTGAGATCTTATATAAGCGGAATACTGCTGCACTAAACTAGGGTTGGAATTATCCTGCTCGGAATCAAACCCTATATTTTGCAGTGGTTGGCCATGGTGATACACATCGGAAAAATGTGATAAAGACAGTAAGTCAGTTGGCATGAAATACCTAGGTGGAATCCCATGGTGGAGTCGATCAGAATACGTTTCTCCACTTATGCTTTCCACGTGTAGACTATGACACCCTTCCGGCGCTGCCGAAAAATTATCACCATTTGTCGGCAGAGATAGGCTGCATGTTGCGTGTTCAACTTGAATGCCGAAGTCAGCAATCGCTGCGCTTTCTTGCTTTGGCATGTTCATACCGGGAGGATCCTCGTTCCGGAGGTAGAATCTTTCAGGAAAGTTCAATTTCGCCTTTGACCCTCGAAATTTTAAAGCAGCGTCGTCGTATGCTCTCCCAGCTTCTTCTGCAGTCTCAAATGTACCCAGCCATACTCGTGCTGCCTTCTTTGGATCTCGAATCTCAGCAGCCCATTTGCCCCACGGCCTCTGCCTTACTCCTCTGTAATGTCTCTTTGGAGGGGGATTCCGCGGATTCAGTTCCTTTCTCTTAAAGTTCATCTCATTTTCTCGATTACGTTGTTGTTGTTGAGGTAGCGTGATGATGCTCGGCCCTTCTGCATGAAACCAACACAAAGTCAACAATCTTTCATCTTACACACACATTACGCCAGAAGGATGTAAGTTCTGTAAATTTACTCCTCACTGTTTTCAATTTAACTGATTTTTTTAAATGGTTTTAATCAACATTTTGTTAAAGTTAGTCAGTTTAGCATGGAGTGTTGCTTAAAATTAAAATTAGAGAATAGAGTTGAATCGGTTAAGTCGAGTTAAGTCATATTTTGGGTAAAGTTAAATATAGTGTGTATTTGTATATTGAGTTATTTTGTCACTAGCTAATGAGAAAAAGTTTAAATACCCCTTACCTAATTTATTGTAATCATCCAATTTAATGTGATCAACTAAAATATCTGTGTTATACCGTTCCTCCTCGGCCTTTCTAACACATTTGAATTTCAATTACAGTTTATTTCCTCTCAAACCGTTTTTCTAAAAACCCTCCCCGAAAGCGATATGAATAAGGCTATGGCTGTTAGGTTTACAGCGGGAGAGGCTTGTGTTTTCATCTTTGTCCGATGAGAAGGGTTGCAGATGGTCGTATAATTAGAAAAACTAACCCATGAAGAAATATTCGGAAGGATCAGTTCATATGAATCCGTAGAACGTTAAGATGTTAGAAACCCTTAATCCATTGACAAGCATCTAAGTTCTTAAAACTAGAAAGAAGAATAGAATACACATATCTTACTTGCTTGTATTGTTAAAGAGGGGATGCCATTTCATTTTATTGAGTTAACATTGCACAGGTGCAACTCTGCTACCCTTGCCTACAATAACATTTAGGAAAAGGCCATATAGTAAAGATTGAGCAAACTGAGTTATAATCACTTAAATAGGGTAAATAAAGTCACGTAGCTCAACTACCCCTTGCATAAAATATATATATATATATATATATTATTAGTGGAACGCACAAAAAAACCACATATCCCAACCCCGATCTGCACAATACCTGGCTTCTGCGGATAAAATGGATATTTGCAAACTTAAGTTTACATCGCTTACGGCGCAAAAACATTGAGCTTTCTCGCCTATTTCCCTCTCTGGAAAATTAGCTAACAGAAGACAGATTTGATTTATGGTGCTATCACAAACCTATTTTCTTTCATATGTTGTTAATTTTCTCTCTCTTCCCTTGATTCCTTCTGATCACAAATATATTAGAGAGATTTTAGATTTTATCTGAATTTCTTCCAGACTTTATATCATTTCCAGTGCACGATCCAATCGAGATACACGCGATTTACAAATTGCATTAACCGTATCTAAGCATAAAATTTACAGAAGCTATGCCAAAACTTGACAGTCACTGGCATAAGATTCAGTGTATCACCTTGGCCGGATGAAGCTGTAATGTGCTGACCAGTAATATCGTTCTCTTTGACGCCATGCGTTGTGAATGTGACAGTCTGCTGCGCAGTTCCCCATCTCTTCTGCCCGGCTTCTGATCGATCGGGCTTGTTCTCCATTGGATAAAGGACACATCCACCATCTACGCCGGAGAGGCTATAAACAATGGACAACAGATCCCTGGAACAATCAACGCCGGAAAGGAATATACCGAGATCGGATCCCTCATTCCCCACATTCGTTACAGTATATTACCTCGACTCTAGCTCGGATATAGGGGCAAATTCTACAGAAGGTCACTCTTCATTTCAATTTTCTTTATTGGGCCGCTAATCTGGTCAAAATAATTGCAGGCTACACGCAACAAACCCCAGAGAAATCCCCGGCTCAGACGGATAATCTGTATTGAAGCATTCACGACAGATAGGGTTTTGGGCTGAAGTCGTAGTTAGTGACCCAGGACCTTTTCAACTTTCACAGGATATAACTATTTATTGCCAGGGTTCCCACATCTTCCTTAAACACTGCCGTCTTGAGGCGTTTTAGAGAACAGCCTAACCGGGGACCTTTTGTCTTTTTCTGTGGCTGAGTTTCTGGTCAATTTTGCACTGCCGTCTTGAGGCGTTTTAGAGAACAGGCTAACCGGGGACATTTTGTCTTTTTCTGTGGTTGAATTTCTGGTCAATTTTGCACCAATGGTTGAGTAAAAGTTTTTCGGCGCTGATGCTGAATTTATTTCTTTATTTTAAATTGAAATTTATATTATAAAATATTGTGATTTTATTGAAAACTGTATTAGGCCAAATTTCAATAATTTTGATATAAAACTTTAAATTTCAATAGTGACACAAGTTTTCAGGTTTTTCGATAAATACAAGTGTTCCTGCTACTGGCAAGCAATTTCGTGATAAAACGTGAAATAGAACGGTAACGCTAATAGCTGTGGATGACATTTGAACGGTAATGTCAATCGCTCTGAATGAAATCAATTTTCTAAACTTTCATGTTTTTCTAACCGTCCATAGACACTTTTTTTAATCTTCGAATTTCTTTTTGACACTTGGCCCTTGGTACAAGAAACATTATAAAACAGAATATTACTTTTTGTTTGAATTCAAGGCTTTGGATGCTTCACTCCGTGACTTTCACTTTTCAATTTAACTGTTCTGTTTTGTTCTCTTTATGTTGGGCTTTTTCATCATTTTACACAGCGGCAAATCTCATTTAGTCGAGGGTTTTTCCAGGGGCAATAGCGGCATTTACATCTTTCCCTTCATGTGGTATCATGAAGAAATGGTGCAACCTTACGCTGCATTGTTTTGTTGTTTTGCAAAATTGGTGTCAAAAAAATTAGAGGGTGAGGGTAGTAAATTTCGAGGAGAAAATTTTGGATATTTTAATATTAATTTTGAATTTAAGTTTATTTAGAATGGATTGGAGTAATGATGTTTTTTTGAAAAGAATGAATTTTTTTATATCTAAATTCAATTCCTACAAGCCACAAGACGAACTTCATTTCAATGGTTTTGAATTTATTATTTATTTTTAATGGTCCCTAGAAAATGGAAATAATTAATAATCTTTTTTAAAATATATATAAATTAAATTAAAAGTTCAAATTTAGCCCATTTAAAATAAGATATTTACTTTAAAATTGATTTTCAATTAAGTATAGGAATAGAGATCTAGCCTCTAATAATTCCATGATTTATATATAAACAAATCATATTTCGAAAAGATTCATGGGTAAAAAAACCAATAACAATTGGGTGAAGAGAGAGAGAGGAGAGAGTGTGAGAGGAGAAAAAATAATAAATAAAAATATTAAAAACTAGAGTAGAATATTCCTTACACTTTTTGCATGTGAATTATGTATAACTGTATGAAATATATAATTTTTAAATAACCACTCATGAAGGATAAAATACTATGAATTAATATTTAAATGAATAAAATTTAATTGATATTTTTTTTAGTTAAATTTTTATTCATGAATGAAAAAACCTGAAAAAAAACATAATAATCTAGAGTTTCTCCTCCCTTATTTTTTAATTTTTTTTATAACCTTATTTATTAATTATTTTCTTGTAACCCTATGCATTAGTTTTTTCTTCGAACTTCATTTATTTAGTTGTTTTCTTCTATCTTCCCTAGATGAATAGCCCTAATAAATATAGACTTTTCTAATTTTTTATTTTTTTTATTTTTATTTCATGCACGCTGCTCCATTTGGTATAGAAATTAAATCAATATATTATAGTTTAGGATAATTAGAATAATTAATTGATTTAAAAAAATTTCATTATTTTTTTTTTAATTTGATTTATATATATTCTCATAATTACTTTTTATAAAGTTTTCCTAATTTTAAATTTATATTTTACTTAGAATTTCTTTTTATTTATATGTTTTTACTTAAATCTTTTCAGTCATTAAATTTAATTTCAATTACATTTTTGTTTCCTCATTTCAATTAGATCAAGAAATTCCTCATGAATTTTAAAGGCTATCCCAAGGTTTTCACTTAAAATATTTATAACTAATCGAAGGTAAAAGAGACATGATAGAGGAACATCATTTAACTGCAAGGAAAATGTATTTAACACCTTCCATCCCAAGTCACTACTTAAGAGATAAGGAGTGAAATCAAAGGCACCATCCCAAACCTACACTATCCCAGACCTTTGATAAAGATCCAAGCTACTTTGGATAACCCCATCACCCATGTGTGATTCATTCAACAAGAACAAAACCTATGGATGTAATCATTAATTTTGAAGAGTGCCACACGAATTTACCTTGAAATATTTATGATTAATGGAAGGTAAAAGATACATGATAAAGGAACATCATTTAACTTGAAGGAAAACGTTCTTAACACATTCCAACCTAAGTCACCACTTAAGCAATAATGAGTGGAATCATGGACACCATCCCAAACTTATACCATTCCCAACCTACTTTGGATAGCCCCATCACCCATGTGTGATTCTTTCAACAAGTGCACAAACTATGGATGTAATCATTAATATGTCATTCGTATTTTGTAATAATATATCATTAATAAATTAAAATTTGAATATGAGTTGTACTCCATAACCAAACTAGATGGCCTCATGGTCTCTTACCACACTCAATCAATTATAAATAACATCTTACTATATTTATTAGTCTTTATAATATATGCATAATAAATAACTTTGAACTCACTAATATCATGCTAATATCATAATATTCAAAATTGTTTTAAATGATTATTAAAAAAACACATCCTAAATCACCATGACATGAAATAATAAGATGATCATCAATGTCTATTATTCTCAAAACATACAATGTAGATGATAATAAAGCATAAATGATAATTGTAATAACCAGTTTATGTGAATAAATTTTCCTGAATTACTATTATGGAACAGAGATTATTGTTCTTAAAAATGATAAAATTATTATTAATTCAATGATTGAATGTGAATGGAATAAATTACATATAATAACTTTTATGAGAAAGTTATATTCCTTTCTATGTATAATAAAAGAAACAGTTGCCAGTAAGTTAAGGGAAACCCTAACTGTTTTTTCCCCATTCCCTAGGAAAAAGGGAAGAGGGAAAAGGCCCGGGTTGTTGAGGAACAAACGATAGAGGAAAGGGAGGAGGGCATTGAAAGCAGAAAGGAAGTGCTACGTCTGGTAAGGACCAGATAGCACAGGCACGGGAAGTGCTATACTTACTGAAGGCTAGGGCCGGCAAATGAGCTTGGGGGAGAGACTCAGTCTGGATTGACTGATCTCGCGGCTGGGAGGATAACAAGATTCAGACAATCTTCTTCATTTTAGAGAAGTTTAGAAGATTGTGAGCGCTACATCTACAGGTAAGTACAACCTGACTTTAATATTATCTGAGAAATTTCCATATTCTCTTTACAGATATAGTTGAACTGTAAATCAAGCAATAAAATATAGTTGAACTGTAAATTAAATAACAGAGTATTGAGACAATTAGCTATAGGGTATTCGCTGGAGTATAACTACACTCTGTCTGAAATAAAGACTGTTAGAATTAGTTTTGTTTCATTCAGTATGAGATCCCTTCCTACTTCATAGAATAATGATAACGGAAAAAGCTGTAAAATGTTAACACAAAAGAGGAACAAACTGCCGTGGTATAACTGTAACCCCATAGGGCAGCAGGAAAACAATTACCTGACCTGTTAAATAAATAATGAGAAATGAAGGTCAACATAGCGAAAACCGCTATGAGAACGAACTTTGTTACATTCTTCGAACCCTCAGAAAATGACATGCAATATATATAAATTTATAACGCCTTCGCCTTTACCACGGGAGAGGTTGGACAATAGCTACAACAGAATATGTAAGTAGCAACAACCGAGTTCGTGTGAGAACCCTCGATCGAAAGGCTAAAACTCATATATTACAACAACAGAATGGCGAAAACAGTAATTTGGATTAACAGCACTCTATATCGAACCAAAAATAGGAGTTCATGAGAAGAATCTCCGCAAAACTCACAAATAAATTCGCCTGTATAAACAAGATTTCAATATATAATGGTTGGGCATAATCTACGGTCAAACCGAAGATAAATCCATATTCCGATGTGCAAGTAAAGAACCCACATTCAGACCAGCGCTATAGACAATAATACAATGAAATGAATTCAATATGCCGACTACAACTAGAATGTGTCTGCAGACAAATATATTTATATATGTATATAAAAGACTATAAATAGTAGTTCGAATCAGGAGAGAGAGATTCATTCGTCAGTATAACAATTCGTACTATGGTAGATTTAGAAAAATAACAATAGATACATGGCATATATTAAAGATTGCAGGTCCAATTTACAAACCAAAATCCCTTTGCCAGAACTGGGCAAGTCCATCGAGACTGGCGGTCTCAGAGCGGTATTAAATAACAAAACAAATCCACCCAGAAGCTAAACACTCGCTTGGGTTTAAACTTAAAAAAAAAAACAGTACAGAATATACATTAACACAACAGGATTCTCATGCCTGTTAAAGGTATTTTAAGGACCCAGAAGAATGACATTGCAAGCGTAACTATTAAAGAAAGGAACCTCTATAAGAACGCCATTCGACAACTGTGGCGAAAACCCTTAAGGTAGAAACCAGGGTTTCAACCTACAGAGGGATTCACCGGCCGGAATACCATGTCCGCTCATACCAATAATGGAAAACGGCAAGGTTCTTGACAGAAAAGAAATAAACAATTAACTTCGACTCGAGGACTCACTGTGTAAAACATTTCTACTGGGTTCCTAGTGGGCTTACTTGGAAGGCGCTCCTACAGCGATAGCAACTCTGAAATTCCCTGCCTCCGCGTAGGGTCTTCACCTGTTCAAATCAAACCTTCCGAATGAGAATTATGCCAATCATATCTGCTAGGCGTACCAAAGAGAAAACTGAATATGAAACTTCAGAAGGAAGGGTTTACCTGACGAGCAATGGAGAATCCAGAGCGAGAGGCTCGGTGCGGCATCATCTTCCACACAATCCATGCATACAAGAACAGAGCACACGGTCGAAGAATGAATCGTTTACAGCCGAACAGGCTTACTGGAGAGCGGCTTAGATGGAAGGGCAGACGCTTGGAGGAGCGACTCTACAAACTAAAATCAATCAATGAACAAATGAACCCCAAACCCTAAGGCGACTGTTTAAATGGAAGTGTTGCTGTGTCATTTGATCTTCCCAGGGTGAATTCTCACCATCGATCAAGTGAGTAATCCCGAGGTGCCAGCTACCGTAGCTGTAGTCATAAATCCAGCCAGCTACCCTGTTTGAATCGACGGTGGATCAACGATGGAGTATCCGAGGGGTGACAACTATTCATCTCTCGCGCCATCAACATTCAAGTGGCCGGAATTGCCAAGTCCACTGCTAGCACGGTCATACGTAAGAAGGTAGGTGCATATGTTAATACGGAGCAAAACGAAGTCAATATAACGTCACACATCTTCCGCCAAGTTTAATGAGGATTATGACATTCTATTAGTCATTGTTAATGTATGGGTCGTGTCTGTGCAGAGGATGGGGTAAAACATTAGAATATTTACCCTTGCAAGTAAATTACTCATCCATGGTATAAAAAGGTTAGGTAAAAAAAAAGATTTTTTTTTTTCTTGGAGTTATTAATATTTTGTATAGAGGGTTGTGACAATAATGTCTATCTATAAAATTGAAAATATCTTGTTTCAAAAGAAAAATTAATGTGCATTATATTTTATAATTTTTAAAGGTAACTAAATTAAATTATTCTGAGTATTTTTTAACTATTATATATTTCTTTTAATGTTCTTAATAATCTTTTAATAAATATATATTAAAGATTAAATGTATTATATTTTATATTTTTTAAAATGTAATTAAATAAATTATTCTGAACATTTTGCACCTAAAAAACATATATGTATATATGTTTTAATAATAATATATCTTAAAATAAATATAACTTTATCGAGAATACAAATGAATGGAATTACTCAAAAACAAATTCAAAAAATATCTTTTAATATAAGAAACGCAATATATCTTAAAAAGTTAAAAATCGACAATTTTTAAATTAGATTAAAGAATATTAATATATTATTTTTTAAAATTTAATGAAAATAAATCACAGTAAATTTAAAAATTATATATTTTTTAGATATTTATTTTAATTATTATATATATATATTATTTTATAAAAAAATATTTTCATTAATTTTAACCAAGCAATATAAACCTTTATAGTCTATTTTTAACAAAATTATAAAAAGACTAGAATATTTTTTTTCAAAATTATGGCTCCCCACTCTCACTTTCCAATTTTTGCAACTAAAGTGATAGTGAGAGTACACGAGGCTAGATTCTCCGGGGACTTCATTCTTGTTCATACGGCTGCCTTTCTTGCACCGCATGAGGATTAATTGCTCCATATGAATTATTCGAGAATCGAAAGCTGAAAATCTCACTCATTTTAATTTGGTATATCATGCCCTAACAGTAGAACGTTATTATCGCAGCACATCCAGTCTGCGAACTTTTAGGGTTGTTTGGGTTCGGCCGGTTGAATTGTCTTTGTTCATACGGATGCCTTCGTCGCAACTGCTCCCATATTACCTATTCGAAGGCTGGAAATCTCACTCATTTTAATTTCGTAGATGATGCCATAGGTGTATAAAGCTATCTCAAAACAGCTGGGGTAGTATTTATCAAAATACGAATGGCAATGATTTTTTTTTTTTTAAGATAATTCTATATTTTATATAACAGATATATATGTGGTCGAGGAATTATATATATATTTTTTAATATTTTGATATTGGGTAAATTTTGATTTTTAAATGATAGCATTTTATAAAAATTTTAGATGAATAAAAGTAATGTGACTTATTTTCTAAAATATTGTATATTAATATTTATGTATATATGGTGATTATTAAATCTGAAAATCTTAACAATGTTTATAATATTAATAATTTACTAAAAAATAGAAAATAATTACAAAATTTTTAAAAAATATATGTTTAGTTAAGTTTGATTTATTTTTTCATTCATAAATATATTACAATTAAAATTAAATAATATATTTAATTAAAATTACAATATTATTTTCAAAAATTTAAGAACTTTAAAATGAGAAGCAATTTTAAAATCGTAATTTCAAGTTTTTATTACAGTATTAAAATTTATATAAATTTAATTTATGATAATTAATAATAATTAAAAAAAACTTTTGAAATTTTTTAAATATAAAAAAAATTTTTTAAATCAAAATAATTATCTAACTTAAAATAAACCAAATTTTGAACTTAAATTTGAAACAACCAACTTTTAAATTTCAACTTAAAATAAATTAATTTTTTATTTTTATTTTAAAAATTAAAATAACAATTATTATTATAATAAATATATTATTTATTACTGTTGTCTCGTTCAATTATTATTTTTTTTGGTATATCATTAAACCATTTTTTACCATAAATAAGTTTCTGCTGGTAATTTTTGACTTGAAAAAATTATCATTATCATGGAAACTAAACTGCACTATTCACTTTAATATACCATAAATTACCTCTTTTATAAAAACCCACATACGTTCAGAATTTTTGACTTGAAAAATTATCATTATCATGGAAAATATACCATAAATTACCTCTTTTATAATAACCCACATACATTCAGAAGGATATTATTGTAGCATTCAAAATTCTTAAATCTTCACAAGCTATGTACATATAAATATAAATACAGGGATATCTCTCACCTTCACAACTTTTAAAACCTCGAAACCATTGAAGTCTCTCACGTTGGATTAGAGAATGAATTAGACCGATGGTCGCTATCACATACTGTGTTTCACAGTAACATGATTTGTTCGAGGTACGTTTATGTCTTTAATTTCTTACTGATATGTAAACGGATAAAAAGATTATAGATTATCTGGTACCTGTTTATGTTATTAGCTTTTTTTCTGTTTGGAATTGAATTTTAATTTATAAATTGGCGTTGGTTTAGAGTGTTCTGCACGTTCATACTTAATGGCTTTTTATTTTTGAAATTTTTGGGAGTAAATATTTTGATAAAACAATAAATAAATAAATATAATTGAGTTTAATTTTATTATAGATTTGGCATATTCAATTAATATATAAAACTCATTATTGATTTTGCTTCATATTGTTGGAATGTACAGAATTATTTATCTTTATTTATGAAAGATAGAGAATGTACTGATAAATCTGAGTGAGCTTAATCTTATTTCAGATTTTGTGAATTCAATAAATATAAATAAAATTATTTATTGATTTTGGTTCATGTTCTTTGAATATAAATAATTATTTATTGAATACGGAGAATGCACATACCATTAGGTGTACATAATCGACCATCCAAAATAAGTATAACAAAAAAATCCAACATTCATATCATCTTATTTGTTTCCATAAATTTAAAAAGGACTATTAATGGACTACGGGAAGTGTATGATTTTTATTTCACATCGTTATGTGTAAAGATATTTGGTACATATTACACTCGAAAAGTATATGGCAAATACTAAATAAGCTATTATGGTAGAAATTCTATTTAATGGGAGTGTTAAAATAAGATAATTACTCCTCTATGAGGAGTTGGTTAAATATAGAGAGTCAGTTAACTGAGTGATTATGTGATTGAGTATTTGAGTGTTGAGTCAAGTAGAGTTAAGTGATAGATGAATTTTAATTTGTAGTTGTGTGTCAAAGTGAGTAGCTAGCTAGAAAAGGTTTAAATACTCTTTAGTGTTTTGTGTGATCAATAGAAGAGAAACAACTCATGTTTTATCTGTGAATTCATGCTTTGTTTTCTCCGCCTTTCCAACAAATTGGTATCAAGAAAAGGTTTGACAAATTGAGTTGCAAGATTTGATCAAGAAAGAACATCCACTATAGCCGCAATCTGCAAAGTCCCACCGTGTGAAGAGTGTCAAAAGCTTTTAGGCGTCATAGGCACCGCCGTGAGCAACCACTAGAGTTGTGGTCTATGAGTCACCTCACAAAGTAACAACAGAGCCGAAGAGATGGAGAGCCTGTAGCCGTAGCTTGCAGAGCCGGAATGCGTGAGATATTGGAAAGTGCAAACCATGATCACAAACATTAAAAGTTGTCATTTATAAAATTCTTGTGGTTTTGCCTTACAGAGGCATATATTGAAAATCATATTTTCTTTTGGGGGCTATATGGAAGATAGCCTCATGCATTTAGGAAATAAACTATAAAACATAGGAATGACCGCAATCATGGGTTGCAAAGCGTGACTAAAGCATATGAAGAAAATAAATCGAAAAGAAGAGGAAAAGATCATTGCCATGGTTAAAGAGGTGCAGGCCGCAGCCAAGGAACTAAGAAGTTTAGCAGAAGACAAAGAAGAAATTGAGGGTTATTGGTGTAGCTTTGATTTTCCACCACCTCCTATGTTTATAGGTAAATATTTTGATCATTGAGTTCTCAAGATGCTAACTTTCCTTAGAGCTAAAGTGTTAATTAAGTATGAATCTAATAACCCATACGATACAGTATGTGATGTTTTCGCATTGAATTTTATAAAATATGCATTGGATGAGAAATGTTTGTGTAAGGTAAAAAAATTCACAACTTCCAAGGAAGCATGGAAGATCTAGGAAGCAAAGTTTGGCACAAAGGAGAGTAACATGCAACAACAGGTTATGTCACAAGCAAAGAAGTCAGGTGCAGCTCTGAGAGTAGATGAGAAACACTCTAATAGGAAAATAGAGCTTGGAGAACCCCACCCAAAAGTCGATAATGATTTTCAAGGCCATAAAATTGCAACCCATTATGCAAGCATGCATATGGATGAAGAAGATGCAATAAAGATTGCAGAGAGAGGAGTAGGAGCCTCTATATGTGAAACAAAGCAAGAGCATATAAATACTCAAGGACTTCATTGTAATGTGGATGACATAGATGATGGTGAATTCTACTATGATGAGACACATGTCGATGATGATTACAAAGTTATATGTGAATTGGTGAATCCAGTCGTAGCTAATGTATTTGGTGAAGTTGAAATTGCCAATGAAAATGACAATTAGCACATGCATGCTCAGATATCCCACCATAGTGTTGATGAACATCATGTAGATATGTGTGGATTCTTTTTTGAAACAAAGGTTGATTGTGGAAATATGGTAAGTGCAATGTTTGATGAAACGTTGAAGGTTGAAGCTACCCCTGTAGCAACAAGATAAGAAGCAATTGGGACTATTCATGAAGCAGTATGTCATCTAGTAGTAGTTGATGACCAAGAACAGGATAAAGTGATTGAAGAGTTTTTGATGAGAATATCTGCTAACAGCATAACAGTGTAAGACAACCTCCATGTAGTTGAAAAGACCACCGATGTAATGCAAGGAGATTTCACTAAAGAGAGTCATATGAAAGATATTTTTAACATTGTTTATGAATATGCAGGTGTTCCAAATAGCATGGGAGCAGAAGTTGAAAGCAAGGTTGTTAATGAATTCAATGTAGATTCGAATCTCATTGAATAATGGATTCAGAAACCAATAGAACAAATTAAATCGAGTCTTAAAACAACATTTGGAATAAGAAAATTCAATGAAATGGTGAATAATGATCTTGAGTGTACAGATTACAAGAAAAAAATAGCAGTACCTGATGATGAAAGTGAAAATAATGCTATGGATGTTTTTGAAGACAAAGATGAATGCATTAAAACCATTTTTCAACAATGGAGTCAAGAAGAGATAAAATTCTCCTATCTAGAAATATCACAGAAAGAAAGTTAGGAATTTGAAACACAAGAAACAAAGCAAAGAAGACAGTTTGAAGATTCAATGTCATGGCAACAATCCATAGTTGAATGAATATTTGAAGACAAATTTGTATAAAACATTATCCAATTGCTTTTTAGGAGAATATCAAGACAAGTCAAAGAAAAATTGCAGCAACATCAAGTCAATAAAGCCTAGAGCAAAAAAGTTCAATAGAGAATGAAGCAATTTTGAGGATATAAAATTTGGAAGAAGAGAAAAAGAAAATGAAAAATTGTGAAAGCCTTTAAGTGATTGTAAGCCTAGCTGAAACATAGACTAGACCAACATGCATGGTTGAGTGATGATCGAGTCAAGCTAAGGTACGTTGAGTCATACGGTCGTAATTAAGGGGGAGTGTTAGAAATTGTAATTACTCTAGCATATGGAGTTAAACAGAGTACGTTGAGTCATACGGTCGTAATTAAGGGGGAGTGTTAGAAATTGTAATTACTCTAGCATATGGAGTTAAACAGAGAGAGTCACTTAACTGTGATTGAATGTTTGAGTGTTGAATCAAGTGCAATAGACAACTTTTAGTGTGTGATTGTGTATGATTGCATATCAAGATACCTTAGGCAAGTCGCTAGTCGAAAAGGTTTAAATACCCTTCATTGGGTTCATTGTAAACATCATGTGATCAATAGAAAAGCAACAACTCATATTTTATGTGTGAATTCATAATTTGTCTCCTCCATCTCTCCAACAATTATCTTTGAAAATCTATTTTTCAAAAATACCATCAATGTAAATTGTATTATCTCATATATCTCTATGAATGACATTTAATGGGATTGTCATGTTTTCGTTGATTCCACTTTCACACTGTAATCATAATGCGAACTAGATATTCTGTACATATGATACCCCAAAAGCATTTCGAGGACAATAAATATTTGTTTTTTTTATCTATTGCACGTTGAAATAAGTCTAACGATCATTTTTGAAAGCATAAAACACACCAGCATTATTTCTATTTTTTAATGGGGATTATGTCCAGTCCAAGCAACCAAACCACGAGCTAAAACCCATCAATAAAGAACGTGGTTTTCCTTTGAACGTAAGAGCGATGAATCTGTTCATAAGTTTTATAAAAATAAAGGGAAAATACTCTGAGCGTAATTTTATTGTATATTCTAAAATATTTTGTAAAATTAACGAAAATGAATAAAATTCTTTTAACCCAGATTTCCTAAATATTCCATTATCTGAAATCTAAAGACGACACGGAATTTTGAGCTTCTCCACAAACGTTTTAGTCATGTTGATTCATGATACCATCCATGTAATTCTTTAGCCGCAAAATAATGCGACTTACTTAAAAATTTGTTCGGATGGAATAGTTTCAGGATTATATGCCCAGGTGTATAATCTATGGTTAATTGTTTTAAACAAGAAACTCATGCATACAAATTAAATAAACAGCTAAGGAAGAAATAAGTGATGCTTTATTCTTTAAGTGATGCTTTATTGTTTTCATTTCCAATACCTGTCTCAAGAAAAGACAGGCTTCTCTATAATAATTGTCGGTAGGTATATTGTTGCATTTCGATTGAAAATACTGGCTTATCTATAATAATTGTCGATAGCTATGTTACATAAAGCTCAAAATCATTCTGTTTCATATATATTATCTTTCATTTAACCTTCATTACGCCTCTGCTTTGGATCATTTCAGAACCGGACTGATATTTGTGGCCACATTTTTAAAACTTTTAACGTTTTCATAGAAGTTGTAAAACAAAAGAGTTTAACCGTTTGCTTGTTCCTCGAATAAGAGAGATTTTTCAAACACGACTATCATATTGGGTTCAATCATGGCTTTGCAGGTATAGGTGCGTCTTGCAATTATGATATGAAAAACAGAATGAAACGCAGGAAATCACAATAATAACGTCTCAATAAGCATCCTGCTCAAGGATGATTAATGATGTCAACTGTAATTTTAATGTCAGGTTGGCTTCCTCTCTGGCAACGAAACCTTTGATGCATGAGATAAGGCACATACTGTTTTATTGTTTAATTTTTGCATAGATGTGTTATGTTTTACTCTATTTTTTATATTCTGATAATAATAATGTGCAATACCTATCTGTTAGTAAGCACTTTTATGCCTGATCTACTGTTTTACTCTCAAAAAAATTTGAGACAGGTTGGGTTCTGAACTATTTTCTTATAATATTATAATAATAATAATAATATGCTATATCTATAATTATAATTAGACTCAGTTATAAACACTGTAAGCACTTTTAAAAGTAAATGAATAAAATATCACTAATTTTTATAGAGAATATCACATATTTCGGAGAAAAAAGAATTAATTGGTCAAGAATTTGGAATGAAAATACACTAAGAAATAAAGAAGGGCTTGCTCAATGGGAAAATACACTAAGAAATAAAGAAGGGCTTGCTCAATGGGGACACGAGATCCCTGTTGAATATGAATTACATCCATATATTACATTAATTATATATAATAATAAAATAAATATTTTTAAAGTTGTTTTCCAATGTTATAAATTATATATTATACAATAATAAATGATAACAAAATTACTGCAAATTTAAAATATTTTTGATGTATCTTAATATTTTTATATTTTTGTTATTGAAATTGTTTAATGTTTTTATCATATTACAAATTATACAAATGAGCTCAAAAGTATTCTAGTATATCTTTAAACAATATTTTCCTTCTAATATCAATAAACCACCAATACAATGTTTCTGCAAATTATTCTACTTTAAAAACAAAGTTTTTGTTTTTGATATTAATGAACAACGAATAGTATGACACATATCTCAACAACAATATCGTATATAAGATTCTATTCTATCTTAAAAGAATCTATTGAGTTTTCGTTTTTATTATCAATGAACAACCAACATAGTGTATCAGAGATATGAATGACAATACGATCTGAGTCACTGTTTGTTGAAAACATAATTTCAACTGTGAATCATTTGTGGTGTGCAACAGCACTGAGACAATGACCGTGCGCATGTCTTCCTACCAAAACAGAGCCAGTAAGCCAGTGAGTCCAACGATTGGCGAGTTGGAGAATCGGAGGTAGGCATCGATGAGCGATCGCCGATATCGCATCGGCGAAATGGCAGTGGAGGACTTATAAAGGAACTCTTATGTTTGCGATGAGCGATCGCCGATATCGCTATCGGCGTATCATTATGGGCGATAACAATCGGGCAGGCTTTACCATGAGTTATGTTGCGACCCGATATCCCGGACCCGACGGTTATTCAACATTTTGTTTAATGTTATTCTAGTTCCGCCAGTGGCTCGTTTCGTGTTTTTATGTATTTTAGGCATATGTTATAATATATATGATTGGAGGTATCAACCCATATTGCGATCGGCATATTGCAATCAGGGAAAACAAGGGTGCACAATTTTTCATATGTGAGTGCTATGCGATGAAGCCTGGACCTGATGGGTTTCCAAAGCCAAATTGAATAATGGCTGAAGTACAGGGCTGTAAAATGAATTCAACGTGAAGTAAAAGTTTCATTACGGCCAGTTTTGTCACTAAAATAGTAAATGTAATTTACTAAGGGTTGGTAAGTTTTGGTGAAGTTTTTTAATTTTATCATTTTTATTTCAGCGGGAGTATGGGCATAAGTAAAAGCTAGTAAAACCATTTAATTTTATTGTTCTTCTTTTATGGAAGCATGGCAAGAGAAGAGAAAATGGATGTAAGTAATTTCTTTTGGTATTCATATATATATGTAAATTTTTTTGGTTGATGCAACATTTTTTTTTGAAAAGGGAGGCACAACATTGCGTATGAGATGTTTTGAATATGCAAAAGGATGCACGCAGCAGTGTGAGAAATATCTATATGCAATTTTTCACACAGAAGTGAAATGTTAGTGGTGAATCCCTCTCCGAGAGAGGAAGATTATAATCTGTAACAAAAGTTTTTTTATGAATAGAAATCCTTGGTGTGTGAAAACTCTGTCCACTGCTCAGATTTTTTTTTTTTTGTTTCCGTTGTGTTAAAGATCCTGTGGAAAAACAAAGCATTGTCTCTGTGTGCATTTTTTTATTGTGTTTCTGGGATTTTAACAGAAAAATCTCCAACAGTGGTATCAGAGCTTGTACAGGCTCTTTGAAGGTGATAAAGAAGCTGAAGGAAGGAGTTTTTTGTTGTAGCAGTAAATCTTCTCCAGCAAAGTGAAGTCTCAAGCAAAAGGATTCAAGTATTCCTCAAAGTTTTTTTTGTGTTATTGCTGAAGAAATAATTAGTGTTTTAAATACACAGTCAAGCATTTTATAGCATAGTTAAAGAGTGCTAGAATGGCCAGCACCAGCACTAGCATGGGTATGTTTAATCCTCAATTCCCACAGTTCAATGGGAAAAACTATGACTATTGGGCAATAACCATGAGAGCCCTCTTTGCCTGTCAAGATTTATGGGAATTAGTTCAAGATGGTTTTGAAGAACTAGTAGATGAAAATGAGTTTAATAGATTAACTCAGGCAGAGAAAGATCTACTAAAGAGCAATAGGAAGAAGGATTCAAAAGCCCTTGTATTTTTGTATCAAGTAGTGGACCAAAGTGTGTTTCCAAGGATAGCAGCAGCTAAGACATCGAAAGAAGCATGACAAACCCTCAAGATAGCCTATTAGGCATGGAGAAAGTGAAGACAGCAAAACTACAGTTGCTGAGGAGAGATTTTGAGAATCTGAACATGAAAGAGTCAAACAATATTGACTCATTCTTCACACATGTGATTGGTTTGGTCACACAAATGAGGACTCATGGAGAAGTTCTTGAAGAAAGGAGGATTGTGGAGAAACTATTGAGGGTCCTCCCCTCAAAGTTTGATGTGATTGTCACCACCATAGAAGAGACAACGGATCTCTCAAACTTTTCAGTTGATGAACTTCATGCATCACTGACAACACATGAGCAGAGGCTAAGTAGAAATGAAAACTCATCTCTAGAGCAAGCCTTCAAGACACAGATGTCTTTTGGAAGAGGAAGAGGTCAAGGCAGAGGAAACAAAAGAGGAATAGGCAGAAACTAGATTAGAGGTGGAAGGAATAGTCCAGCAAATGCTCAAGGAAGAGGCATCAATCCAAATCAGAACCAAGGCCAAGGCAGCAGCCAACAAAGAGGACAACATCATGCTCAAGGACAGAGGTATGATAAATCCAATGTCCAATGCTATTACTGTAAAAAATATGGGCATTAGGCCAATGAGTGTAGGAAGAAGCAGCATGATATGAATAATAGTTCGAGTGCAAATATCACTAGAGAAAATATCAGCCAAAATAATGTTTTATTAGCTTGTAACATGGCTGAAACAATTAGTGAGGATATATGGTTTCTAGATTCCGGTTGCAGTGACCATATGATAGGAAACTTAGCTCTGTTTTCTGCTTTAGATCAAAGTGTGAAGTCACAAGTTACACTTGGGACTGATAGTAAAATTTCTGTTATGGGTAAAGGAGAAGTTAAGATATTTACAAAGAAGGGTGAAAAGAAAACCATAGCAGATGTCTACTATGTCCCTGGAATGAGATGTAACCTCTTAAGTATTGGACAGCTTGTCCATAAGGGGTACAATGTTTTCTTTAAGAATGATGTATGCACCATCATGGATATAGCACCCAGCAAAAGATGTATTGCTGAAGTGAAGATGACAAGGAACAGGATGTTCTCTCTAAGAATACGGGCAGATTTGAAAAACAAATAAGTAATTGCAGCAGTTACCCAAGAAGCTTTCCAAAGCGTGCCAAAGGATGAAAATTGGTTGTGGCACTTGAGATTTGGACATCTCAACTTTGGAGGTCTTAATTTGTTGAGCAGAAAAGAGATGGTAAGAGGATTACCATTGATAGAGAAACCGAACAGCCTATGTGAAGGTTGCATCTTGGGGAAACAACATAGAAAAAATTTTCCATCAGGGAAAAGCATAAGGGCAAAGGCACCCTTAGAGATTGTCCACTTAGATGTATGTGGACCAATGCAAACTCCATAACTAGCAGACAGCCAATATTTTCTAACTTTCATTGATGATTTTACTAGAAAAACTTGGGTATATTTCCTTAAAAACAAAAGTGAAGTGTTTGAAAAATTTTGAAATTTCAAAGCACTTGTCGAAAATCAAAGCGGGCTACATATCAAAGTTTTGAGAACTGACAGAGGAGGTGAGTATATCTCCAAGGAATTCCTACGGTTTTGTAGAGAAAATGGAATTCATAAGCAATTCACAGCTAGGTACACCCCACAGCAAAATGGAGTTGTTGAAAGAAAGAATAGGACCACATGGATATGGCGAGGAACATGTTGAAGGCAAAGCATTTGCCAAATGATTATTGCGTTGAAGCTGTAAATTGTGCAGCATATATTTTGAACAGGTGTCCTACAAAAGCAATGATGAATAGAGTGTCGGAAGAAGCATGGAGTGGGAGAAAGCAAGGAGTCACCCACATGGAAGTTTTTGGATGTGTGGCTTATGCACACATTCCAGATCAGCTAAGGAGGAAGTTGGACAGCAAAGGGGAGAAATGTCTTTTCATTGGATACAGTGAAGAATCCAAAGCTTACAGGTTGTATATCCCATCTACCAAGAATTTTTTTGTGAGCAGAGATGTTCAATTTATTGAGGAGGAAGCATAGAGAAAACAGTGAATGTTAAAAACTGTTTGTCTCATGATGAAGATGATGAGGAGATGGCTGAAACACATCCCCAAATAGCAGTGCCAACATAAGGGCAGCAAGCGACACCCTTGAAGAGAAATGAAAGTGCTTCTCCAAGCACACCACAAAGTGGAAGTTCAAGTGCATCGTCAAGCACTTGCACACCGAATGAAAGAGGTAAGAAATTTAGAAATTTAAGTGACATTTATGATGAAGGAATGAATTCCTTATTTGTCTTGTATTATCATGTTGATGACCCTATTCATTTCGAAGATGCTATTAGAGATAGGAAATGGATAGAAGCTATGGATGAGGAAACGAATGCCATTGAGAGAAACAAAACATGGGATTTGGTTGAGCTACCAAAAGGTAAAGAAGTCATTGGAGTTAAATGGGTCTATAAGACCAAGTGCAATGCTGAAGGAAAAATTGAAAGACACAAGGCAAGGCTGGTTTTCAAGAGATACAAGCAGCAGTATGGGAGAGACTATGAGGAAACTTTCGCACCGGTTGCAAGAATGGAAACCGTGAGAGCAGTAATGTCCATAGCAGCACAAAACAAGTGGAAAGTTTACCAAATGGATGTGAAGTTAGCATTCCTAAATGGAGTGTTAATGGAAGAGGTTTATATTGAGCAACCTCTAGGCTATGAGAAGAAAGGCCAAGAACACAAAGTATGCAGATTGAAGAAAGCTCTTTACGGGCTGAAGCAAGCGCCAAGAGCGTGGTACAGTAGGATAGATTCCTATCTACTGGAAAATGAGTTTGACAAATGTGAAGGAGAACCCACCGTCTACATCAAAGAAAATGATGGTAAGATTTTAATTGTAGTATTGTATGTTGATGATGTAATTTTTTGAGTTAATGATGACTACCTCATTAAAAATTTCAAATCAGTCATGAAAGAAGAATTTGAAAAATGACTGACATGGGTTTGCTGAGATACTTCTTAGGAATAGAAGTAGATCAAAATGAAAATGGAATTTTTATCTCTCAAGCGAGATATGTAAATGAAGTATTGGGAAGATTTAATATACAAGAGTGCAAAGCAGCGATCACTCCCATGGTAATGGGATTAAAACTCAACAAAGAGGATAGCAGCAAGGATTTTGATCCTAGTTTGTACAAAAGCATAGTTGGCAGCCTTATGTATTTAACTGCAACTAGACCTGACATAATGTTTGTTGTTAGTTTGATTTCCAGAGTCATGGAGAGGCCAAAAGAAACACATTGGCAGGCAGCAAAAAGAATTCTGAGGTATGTCAAAGGTACTAAAAGATTTGACATCTTATATACTGTCGCAGAACATTCAAATTTAGTTGACTACACCGATAGCGATTGGGCTGGAAGTGTAGATGATCGGAAAAGCACTTCCGGTTATGTTTTTCACATGGGTTCAGGAGCCATTTCATGGGTTTCTAAGAAGCAGTCCATTGTAGCGTTGTCTACAGCAGAGGCTGAATATGTGGTAGCTACAGCAGCAGCATGTCAAGCAGTTTGGATGAGAAGGATGTTAAGGAGCTTAGGCCAAGAGCAGGCAAAAGCAACAATGATTTTTTGTGACAATAGCTCAGCTATTGCATTATCAAAGAATTCAATGTTTCATAAGAGAACG
>APFE031477669.1:24040-38032 GCA_000404065.3 Pinus taeda
GTTGGGAACAGTTGAGGCCACAGGCACTAATAGGTGATCAGCAGGTAAAACCCGCGATCTCCTCCCGAAAATAAGGAGTTTTATATTTTTTTAAGTGTTTTAATACATATACACGGGTTGGGTATATATGAACCCGCGTATACACGCGTTTAACTCAGGGCAATGTCGCGTACATGGAATAAAACACTGTTTTTTAGATTTTGGACCAGGTCTGGAAGGAGGGGTTGCCCTAGGCCATGTGTGCAGCATCACAAACCATAATAGTGAGATTTGGACCTATGGCAACTGGAAATCAAAAAATCCAATAATTATAATTTTTAATATCATATTTTATTATCCTATAACTCATTTTACTTAATAATTAGATCATTCAATTTATTTTTAATTTATTCCATTTTAATTTTCATATTATTTATATAATTCATTTTAATTTATTAAATTAAATTATTTAAAAATAATAATATCACATTCTCATAGTTAAATTCAATATAATAAGATCATATTTTATTTTTCTCCATTTTAATAATGTTACATGCTTTTTACCAGTAAAATAAATTTCTTAACCAATTTCAATAATTATTTTTAAGAATAACACTTTTAAAACAAAATGATCTTCAATATGTTCTATTTCCATAGGATGCACTCTAAAATTTAGGTGATACAACTTTTCATTATCTTTTATTAGAATAAAGTGCACTTTACTTATTAAATAAGTAAAAAGAGGTGATGTAGTTTTTAATGATGTGATGTATGATTTATAAAAGGAAAGATGAAAGAAGGATTGAAAATTTACATTATATTATTTTATAAGGTAGGTATGAGTATACATAAAATTTTATATCTGGAGATTACTGTAATATATAGATTTTTTTAGATTTCACTCATTCTTATTTTAGGAAGAGAAGTTGAGAAAAAATTTAAACTATAAGAAATTAAATAGGAAGCATTAATGCAACTCCTTCGCTTAATTCTTACATTACATAAATTTATTGAAACCAACTATAAACAACAAAATACACAATCATTCTTTGAATGGTTTACAACTTAGAGATTAGCATGGGCTAGACCAAGCTCCCTCATAACCGTTAGAAATATGTAGTGAGAAAGCTAGATTGTCTTGTTCCATTCTCAAACTCCCTTATCAATGATCTCCAGAAGTCAATTACTGAAAAATGTCTCAAGCTGTTGCATAACCACACTAGAAGAGCACTCTCAAGCTATTGCATAACCTCACTAGAAGACCACTCCCACTTCTTCACCAAATGAGGAATCCTTCCCTAGATCCACAACTTCCAAACTATTTAAACAACCATCCATGTTGAGCCTTTTCACTACGCTTTAATTGCTCTACAAGATTTTAAGAAGTTCAAATTCTTCATTCAATTCATCATCATGAAAATTCGAAGTATAATCATCTATGGTTATGTCTTTTGATTCTCACACCTTCCCCTTTAACAAATCACTAGCACTAATTTTGCAATTCCACTTTCATACAGTAGTAGTGTTCAAATTCACCTTCTTTTTTTTCTTTTCTTTTCTAGTCATTGAAAATAATGCATTTTCTATTTGAGATTGTCTACTCCTAGTTTCAGTCTCTTTAGTCTCCCAAAAGTGTTGCAATTGTTTCATCCATTTTTTTGTGAATACATTTGACCAAAAGTGAATACAACATTACTATAACTTAAAATAAGACTATTCAATAATATTGCTCAAGTATCTTCATCCTCCACCTTGGCACTAACTTCAGCTAATTGTTTTAAAAGAGGCATTAAATTAATTGCATGAGTGGACATAGATGTCTTTTCATTCATTTTAAGTCTAAATAATTACAACTTTATGGAAAATTTTGAAATTTGTAGCTTTTGCACCAAACAGTTGAATCAAATATTCTCATATTTGCCTGATTGTTTAGTGATATGTACAAGATATAACTGTGAATCAGAAAGAACAAGTCCAACTTCAGCTAATTGTCTTAAAAGAAACATTATATTATTTATATGAGTGGACAT
This sequence comes from Pinus taeda, assembly GCA_000404065.3. Lineage (NCBI taxonomy): Eukaryota > Viridiplantae > Streptophyta > Pinopsida > Pinales > Pinaceae > Pinus > Pinus taeda. The sequence goes on from APFE031477669.1 coordinate 26,050, forward strand.
AGATGGCTACTCATTGGTTTTCAGTGTAAATAATTATAACTTTATGGAAAATTTTGCAATGAAACTTTTGCACCAAACAATTGAACCAAGTGTTCTCATATTTCTTTAGATAATTCAGTGCTATCTACCCATATAACTGTAAATCTGAAATAACAAGTCAGATAATAGACTTAGCTTTATCATTCATATAACTGCTTGGCATTTATAGATGCCATTTTTAAACACTTGAGGTAACAGAGTGTTTAATTTTATTACAATATGAGGGCATTTATCAACTTTTATATTTGTTTATTATTCAAGGTTGAGTGGAACGATTATGACACAAACAAATCTAAAACTGGTAGATTACACTCTGGTTACTGGTATCGATACTACTAAAGCTTACAACAACTTAAACATACTTTTGTTGTAAAAACTTCTTGACGCATATTATAACAATTCTTTTATTACTGTTTTTCTCTTGTAAAATGCCAACGTGCTTAAATGCGACTATCATTACTCTTTTCACCGGCTTTGCATCTGATTTGAAGCCATCCATTGAATGAAAACAAGTTCTTTCACCAATTGAAAGCAGTTTTGCGGACTAGCGTTTTGCTGGACTCGGTTACTGGCATCGATTTTATGTACCGTGTTAGAGAAGATTGATTCATAAGGTTGAACCACCTGGATTGTTGAATGTTTATCCTTAAAGAAAAAATAATGGATCTCAAATGACAATATTGTTTTGTTGGTATTGAATCTTTTAAGAATTATTAAATTGAAATTGTGGGATTATTTCCATCAATTTACTTGAAATTGCCTAAATGGCTTCCTCTTTGCCCCTTAAAACTACAGTTCATCATGTGGAGTAATTGTCATGGCAAGAACACTACATTCACAACCCTATTTCCATTTAGGAAACTACTCTCATTGTCACACCAAGACAAGTGTGACTTGTTGCTCACTTGATGAGATTTCTACTTATGAACTAGGATTTATTGTTCTCTGTCCACTAGTTGCATTCATGTCCTCATAAACTCATTTCCTCTCCCACATATCTCGAATTTCAATCTCTTTCATGGGTCAATTTGGTATGTTTTTCCAATGTATGGTATTTTTGTTAATGTAATATTAAGGACTTAACTTGTTTGTTACATTTAACAATAATAAGGATGTTTTATCACTTTTAACTTACTTTATTCTACTTTATTACTACATTTAACCATCCTATTACATAATTTATCTTAGATGAGTGTGCCTTATTCTAGGCCACTACTTCTACTACTATTAGAAAAGTGTTGTCATTGTTGAGAAATAGTGTTTTCATTGATGTCAAAGGTGGTTAGTGATTGTTGAGTCCTTGCTATATGCCAGTGTTATTAATAAGTTGTTGCTTAGTTAAGGTTAATGATGGAGTATATCTCTCAAGGAATTTTAGTTACATAAGATCAACCCACATGTTTCTTAGAAGTTCTTAGAAGGATAGCCCTCATAAATACCTTTCCAATGATATATGGAACTGTGCAAAACACCTAATGGATCAAAAGTTCATTTCACTTGGAGCCTAGAGTGCACCATACCAACCACATACCAAAGGTAACATCATAATGATGTTACCATGGAGATGACCTCAAAAAACTAAGCGTATGGTTCCTTAGTGCATAGGGTTCCAAATTTGGCATTTAAATGTGGTGCTCACAGAAATTTGGCAAAGAAATTTAGATGTTTGTGAGATTTATATTTTTGCTAATGTTAGAAGATTGTTGAAGAAAATGAACAAAATAGAATGCATGAACAAAATGAAGTATCGATCCAACCTAGTTAAATTGAAAATAAATCTTGAAATTGAAATAAAAAGGAACAATCATTTCCAGTTAAAGAAAATAAAAGGATTAAATTAATTGTTTTATGAAAGAACACGTATGAACAATGAATAAAGAAAAATGTTAAGGGAAAACAAAACTAAATAAAATAGATAGAAATAATGAGACATCCAAAGAATGGAAAATAGGTTGAACAACAAGAAGGCACAAATATGAACTAAAGAATAGGGTTGGAGCTAAACTAAATGATAAAATTTAAGTAATAGTGTGCAAGATTGTAGAGAATCCATGGGTGATATAGATGATTTGAGTGAGCTAAATATAAAGATTAAATTAATTGTTTTATGAAAGAACACGTATGAACAATGAATGAAGAAAAATGTTAAGGAAAAACAAAACTAATTAAAATAGATAGAAATAATGAGACATCCAAAGAATGGAAAATAGGTTGAACAACAAGAAGGCATAAATATGAACTAAAGAATAGGGTTGGAGCTAAACTAAATGATAAAATTTAAGTAATAGTGTGTAAGATCGTAGAGAATCCATTGGTGATATAGATGATTTGAGTGAGCTAAATATATAATTTATCTATGCTAAGAAGGCATTGAACATTGAAAGTTATTGGTTCAATATTATTATGAGTAAGAGCCCATTGATTTGAGCTTGAAAATGGATGAAAGAGGGACATTGAGTGTTGAAAGTTATTGGTTCAATATTATTATGTGTGAAAACCTATTGATTTGAGTTTGAAATTGGATGAAAGAGAAAGGTTCAATAATAGATCCCTACATACCATAAAGTCATGCTTCCTTCAAATGGGTGCTTTTGAAACACTAAAGTAAGTTGACCTTTACTACAAATCAAGGGTACCCACTATCAATTATGAGCGGTAGTAATTTATTTTGAAGTCTCTGTGAAACAATAAAGGGAGTTAGTGTTTTTGAGTTTGAAAATGGAAGAAAGAGCAAGGTTAAATTATAGATCCTTGCATACCATAAAATCATGCTTCCTTCAAATGGGTGCTTGTGAAACAGTAAAGGAAGTTGATGTTTTCTACAAATGAAAGGTACCCACTATCAATTATGTTGGGTAGTAATTTATTTTGAGGTGTCTATGAAAAAATAAAAAAATTTGGCATTTCCTATTAGTTAATGGCAATAAAACAAATCAAGAATACCCACCATCAATTATGTTAAATAGTAATTGATAATAAATAACAAAAATTTTAACTTTAAAATTATTTCATGAGAAAATATAATTATAACATACTCCTAAATAACTTTTACTTATACATTGAAATAGAAATAAAATAAAACCATAAATTTAACATTTTTCTTAACATATTAATTAGTACCTGAAATTACTTAAATTAAAATAATTTAAAACACAAAAATTACTTTTCCTACTCATTTCTCGCCCCCACATTCCCTTGGTGGTATAATCATGAGCTGCTCCGTACGTATGAGAGTTCGCTCCCATTTTAAAAATGGAGCAGGCTTTCTCACAAAATACTAAATAATATATCATATTCTCTTGCACCTTCACAAACATATAATGAAAGAATATTTATATCATCGATGTTGTGAAATTAAAATAGGAAAATATAAGGATAGAACAAAGAAATCTATCACTTCATTTATGTGGTAAGCTACATAAATGATCGATTCAGATGGATTCTTTAGAAGCTGAAACTTACCGATTGGAATCGTTCTTACCATCTTGAACGATTTAGAATAAGAGGGTGTGAGAAGAATTGACTTTAATTTCTATTTTTTTAATTTATATTTAAATTTATAGGTAATTTTAATATATTTTATTTTATAATTTTAATAGATATATATATATTAAATATAATGTAAAAATAGTTAGAATGCTATTTTTTGATAGTTTAATGATAAATAGCAAAACAAATTTTAGGGTTTTCTGATTAGCATGATTGATTTAATTTTTAGAGTAAAGCAATTCGTTTTATTATAATTTTTGTGTTTTTTTAAATTATATAATTTAATAATTTAATTTTTAGTGAACTTCCAAAACTTATTAACCCCTCACCCTTTTTATTATATATATTAATTTTTGTTTTTGAAATGTATTATAATTTAGTAATTTTATTTTTTTGTGAAGTCCAAAAACCTAATAACAGTCGCTCATATCTTACTACTAGTAAATTTTTTTCTCCTCCTTAAACTCAAAGACTTAGCTACTAGTAAACCTCTTTCTTCTTTTCCATAAACATAGTAGCAAACACGAGTATTTGAACAACGTAAACCCTCTCCTCATGTGAGTAAAACTAATCTAACCCTCCTCTTTTAGGTAAAACTGATCACAAACAAAAATATTTAAAAATAAGTGTCTAGAGTTTCAATTATTTAACAAATCTAAAATTACCAATTGAACTTCCAGATTGAATTTATCTTAAACATGAATCATACTTCCGCTCTTGTGATAACCTAAAATATGAGCATTCAAAATATAAACAACTCATATTCATACATACCATCTACGTGGTTGGAATGACCTAGACTTTATTTCTGTTCTCTCTTTCTTTGGTTAATATCATCATAGACCCATGGAAAATAATAATACTAGAAGTGAATTCATGCTTTTAATATAAATTTCTTCATGGTTAAATTAATAGAATATTTTTAAATTATTAAATTTATATCTAAAAGTTTGTAATTATAAATTAAATGTTTTTCAGCTAATTATATTTTTATTGGAAATATTAAGTAATTAGTACATATAATATATATATGTTATTTAACTTAATTAATATTTAATATTTATATATTATTATATTTTATTATTTAGTAAAATTAATTTTTAAATTGATGTAAGTTTAACATTTTATTAATAATTTTATTTTAGAAGTAAATAAAAATAATTATTATGAACTTTAGTGTATTGTAGAAAATTATATAACACAATTTTATTCATATGATACATTATGCATTTCTACTTATCCTTAGATCCACACCAACTTATAAAAAGTGTTACTCCATCATTTTAGCTCAAATTTAAACTTATTTGTATCTTATAATATTATTAATAATGTGACATAATTAATCTCTTTAATATTTGTATCATTATAGCTCATATAGTGATGAGAAATTTGAAAAATTGATGGATGTTTTTATTATCCATCCTCATTAACACATATGGAGCAAGATGAACTCCAATATTTTTTGTCATTTGGATCTCCACTCTACTCTAGTGAATTGGCTTATATATCTTTAATCATGTGAAATATTGTAGAGTTCTACCTACACTTTGGTGCATATCAACAAGAAGTTGTTACATCTCTCACTCAAATCCTAAATATACGTTTATCTTGTAGTTCTACTAATCATATCACATGTTTAGCTTCTATTTTATTTATGAGTATTTATATTATTAATATTCATATAATTTAAAAATATTAGTAACATTCTCACAAATTTTCAATATACATTCTCATCTAGTACATTTTTAAAATAAGATAGGCTCTTCAGTGTTTTGTTATTGTAAAGTCTACTATAGTATATTAAACTAAATTATACAACTTTAGGTATGAGATGCAATGTACAACTTTACCTACACTTGGATTTATATCTATCTATAAAAATTATTATATGTACTTATCAAAAATTTCTCAATTTTATCAATAATACTAGTTACTTTTCATATAATAAGAAGAAAAATACCAGATTAACAATAATTTTACACATATATTTTAACCAATATTATATTTTATTATGATATAATTCATTTTAAACTAATAAATGAGATTATTCAAATATAATGATATTGCGTTTTTATGTTACTTCAATTTTAATATCAAATTTTATTATAATGTAATTCATTTTAATTTAATAAATTACATCATTCAAATATAATATATCATATTCTTATTACTAACTATATCATATTCTTATTATTGGAGTTGTCTATAATGCGACTTTTTGGAGATTCCGGTGACGGAATCCGGCGGAGGAAATTGAGGTTAAATCTTGATTTGTTGTAGTTAAAATGGTTTTTTAACTGCATATTTGGATTCAACGCCCTCAAAAACCCCTGGGGCACTTTGATTGTGCAGAAACTAGCTATCAAAATTGCGATTCCAATAAATTGCTGCCGGATTTTGACCAGAAAAACCCACCGGAAAAGCTTCCAAAAAGTCTCATTATAAACAACTGCCTTATTATTAACTAAACTTTTAAGGATATTACACCTTTTTCATAGAATAAGAATAAATTTCTTAACCAATTTCAATATCTAATCCTATCCTATTTTTATTGTTAACCAGACTTTTAATGATATTAAACATTTTTAATAGAATACAAATAAATTTCTTAACCAATTCCAATATCTATTTTTTGAACACCGCTGTGGGAACAAAATCATTTTCCATATGTTTTGTTTCGATAACATGCACTTTACTAAAATAAATTAGGTGATACAACTTTTCATTATGCTGTATTAAAATAAAGTGCATGTTTCCTAATAAATTACGTGATACCGCTTTTAATGATGTGATGCATTGCACGATGATGTCACTGAAGTGGTTTATAAAAATGGATGTATACGACTTTATTGAGGTATTGTAGACAGGTAATGCACTGATCAATTTTATTACAATATGAGGGTATTTATTAAGGCAGTTGGTTATAATGTGATTTTTTGAAAGTTTTTTAGGTAAGTTTTTTTGTCAAAATCTGGCAGCAATTTATTGGAATCCCAAGTTTGATAGCTAGTTTCTGTACAATGAAAGCGTTTTAGAAGTTTTCCAGGGTGCTGAATCCAAATATACAGTTAAAAAACCATTTTAACTAAAACAAATCAAGATTTAACCTCAATTTCTTCCGCCGAATTCTGTCACCGGAATCTCCAAAAAATTGCGTTATAGACAACTCCTTTATCAACTTTTATATTAGTTTATAATTCAACTTTGAGTTGCACAATCATGACACAAACATAAACAAATCTAAAACTGATGGTTTACACTTTGATATGGATACTACTAAAGTTTACAATAATTTAAACTTACTTTTATTTTAAAAAGCTTCTTAAAGCATATTAGAACTACTTTTTAATGGTTGTTTTACTCCTAGGGCTTTGCTGGGCTCGGTTATTGACATCGATTTTATGTACCGTGTCAGAGAAGAAGATTTTTCTGTTGCAGTGGGGAATGGCCAACAGAGAATTTTGCAGCAAAACAATAAAGTGAATGGTGAATGCGTCTTTCACACCGGCGTTCCTTTCCCTGGGCAGGATACGACATTAAGTACCATTAAACCATTACGTACCACATTAAGTTGTACTGACTTCTGTTGTGGAATCACAAATACAAAGAAATGACATATGAGTGAACATTATCACTGTGTTTTCAATGAAATGATGTCCCTCCACTTCATAAACACAAGGTTCTTTGATTTTTGAGGTGTCTATACATGTACGCAACTGTGGAGACGGAAGTATTGGATACTTCTCATGGAATTGCTTTCTATTTTCATGTTAAATAGGAGAGAGTTTACAGGAGCCATGTTTATCTAGATTTCCCAGGAAAGGACTGACAAGAGTAAGAGTGAGGCTCAGTTAAGTTCGGTCAAGTTCAGCCATTTAAATGAGGCCATCCTTAAATTTATTGCAGATTCTTGGAATTACAGATTTTTGGAATGTTGACCACAATTATGTCCATTGGAAAATATTTTGGAAATCTGCAATAAACTTAAGCTCACCGTCTAAATGATGGATTTTACTGTCTGTAAATTATATTAATATTACATTTTACTTATATTACTGTAGTACATATATGGCTGAATATAGATATTGGATATTGGTTTGACAGTGTTATAAAGTAAATACATGATTATACTTACAGATATATCTAAAAGATTTTAGAAAAGTTCGAATTTTATGATTTCTTATATATTAATTACATTTCTGAATCAGTGAATTGATTCCTTTCATGAATTTACATTTCTGAATCAATGAATGGATTCTTTTCATGAATTTTGTTGGTTGAATGTTTAATTTCCGTGTTGTTCACTAGTATAAAGTAAATATATGATTATATTTAGATAATATATTTAAAAGTTATCTAGAAAAATTAGAATTTAGGAATTTTTATTTTTTGATTGCATTTGTGAATTGGTGAATTGTTTCTTCTTTATGACATTTATGGATGGAATATCCCATATCTATATTGTTAGGCAAAATTGAATAACTTGTATTGTTAAATATTTATATTGTTGGAGCAAAGTTGAATTAACTGCATTGTTGAATGTCTATTCAGCCAAAAGAAGGGATTTGAAATGACAACATTAAACTTCAATATTACCACTTTCCTAGTTTTGTTTTGAATCTAGAGAATATTTATTAAATTGAATTTGTGGGACCATTTCCACCAATTTATCTCAAATTGGCTGAATGGCTTCCACTTTTAGCCTTACAAGAATTCATTATGTGGACTAACTTCTATCCTATAATCACTTTCCTAGTTTTGTTTTGAACGTAGAGAATATTTATTAAATTGAATTAGTGGGACCATTTCCACCAATTTATCTCAAATTGGCTAAATGGCTTCCACTTTTAACCTTACAAGAACTCATTATGTGGACTAACTTCCACGCTATAAACATGACACTCAAAGCTCTTCCTTTAAGTAAACTGATGACATGGTGACATTAAGTTCATATGAATTGTTGAAATTTCTACTCATCAACTTGGATCTATTATTATCTATCCATGAGTTTCATTCATGTTCCCATCAACTCATACAATGGTATGTTCCTATACCTCATATATTAGAATTTCCATCTCTCTCATGCTTCAATTTGATATGCTTTTGCAATGTATTGTCTCTTTGTTTAAAAGTACTGTTAATAATTGTTAGGTTTTGGCATTAGATGGATGTTTTATCACTTTTACCTTAATAAGGATGTTACTTTATCACTATGTCTAACCATAGTATGAAATAATTTATCTTAGGACAAATGATTTTGCTTATCTATTTCTAGGCCCACAAACGGCACTACAGGGACAATTCAAGTGTGGTAGCTATGTACCATCATAGTTAACCATTTCATTAGAAATATATATATATATATATAATAGTAATTATATATATAAAGTGAGAATTTTACAATATATATTATATAATATATTTATATATATATATATATATATTGTAAAATTCTCACTTTAGATTAACCTAATAATGCAATATAACCAAAGCAAAATACTATAATCTACTTCTACTATCAATTTACGGAAGCTTAAAGATTGAGCTGAACAATATAACCAAAAGAAGAAAAATCAACACGCAATACACAAAACAATACTTCCAGGAAAGCCTCAGCTAAAAACCTCACTATCTAAATTATCATACAAGGTAGAAATACATCAAAATTATACAAAGCCTTAGCTCTCACAGCTAGTGAGCTCTGAGTACAATCCTCATAGATGCTCAAAGGCAAACTTGGCTTCTCAAAAAACCTTCTCCTCTACCCGCCAAGCTTCTATTTCCTTGTGCAGTTTCTCGAGGGGATCCTCCTCTTACTAAGTGGAACACTGATCTCACACACTGCTCTAACACAGAATCATAACTACGCAATCCTCAAGGAATTATTCCTTGACTACATGCATGAGTTTTCATTATAAGAGAAGACATGCAACTAATAGTACATTGTCCTTATCTTTAATCTCAACTAGGTCTTTCTTTGAATAGACATGACTAAGTTACTGATGAGGGAATCTTTAGTTATCTGGAGTACACTAGTTGAGTGCATGCATGCATCAACTAACTCATAACTCACAATTAGTTCCTCAAATAGTTTGCAACTAATTTAACTGGACTTAACTTGGTAAACTGAGATAACTAATTACAACTCAAATATAACTCAATCTTATCTTCTTAATTAAGGGATAATATCCTTAATTTAAGGGATAACTCTTGCATGACTTCAGAAAGACTTCTAATTTGACTTTCTCAAACTAATTAATCCAAGATGAATTAATTAATTATTTCCAAGTAGTTGGTGACACTAAATTTGATTTTAATTCACAATCTTAATTCAAGGACAAATTAAAATTGGAATATTCTTGTTGCCACATTTCAACACTCCCTCTCAACAAGAAATGGATTATCTACCACTCTCATCCTATCTCTATGGAACTCGAATTTACACTTTGACAATGCCTTTTTCGAAATGTCAGCAACATGATCCTCCTCGCTACACACTCTCTGAGATGATGATACTGGATGCTGATGTGCTTGGACATATCATGAAATACTAGATTCTCAGAGAGTTTGATACAACTCTGATTATCACAATAGATGACATTTGGATCCATCCTCTAATCAAACAAACCAACTAGGATCTTCCACATCTAGATGGCCTCACATGTTGCCTAACTTGCAACCATGTATTCAACCTCTACCAAGCTGAGTGCAACTGACCTCTATTTCCTGTTGTACCAAGAAACTACCGCTGACCCAAGGTTGAAAATCCCTCCTCATGTGCTCTTCCAATATAATGGACTCCTTGTTTGCATCAGTGAAGCCCTGTAGCTTCATTAACTCTATCAGTTTGTACCATAATCCATATTGAGATGTATCTCTAAGGTATCTTAATACATGCTTTGCCACCTTCAAGAATACCTTGGTAGGCTGAACCATCGCTTGACTCAGCTGGTTCACCACATAGCATGAATCTGGTCATGTGTTCACTAAGTACATCAGTGAACCCACAACTTGCCTGTACATAGTGTCCTCCACTACTTCTCCTAAAGTAACATCCTCCTTCCTCCAGTTACCAGTTAGAGGATTCTGCATGGGCTTGCACTTCTCCATGTGGAATCTCCTGAGTATTTCATTGACATACGTGCCCTGAGACACAAACAACTCCCCATCCTTCTGCCACACTTCCATGCCAAGGAAGTAATGCATGAGACCCATGTCTTTCATCTCAAATTTTCTTACAATGTCCTCCTTGCAAGAAACGATCAACTCATAATCACCAGTCAATATGAGATCATCAACATAAAGTACGATGATCAACAACTTACGTTTCACCACGATGTTGTATAGATTCGCATCCACTTCACTCTTTGTGAAGCCCAACCCAGTGAAAAATCCTTTTAAATCCTTTTACTATACAACTTTACCTTTTAAATCCTTTTACTATACAACTTTTTTTTAAAGAGACTTAGAAAAATTAAACAAAACCAAAATAAAAATAAAAATAAAAAGGAAGTATGTTAAGGCCTAAGTAGAAATAACTCTCTCTCTCTCTCTCAAGGATTTATAAATAAATAAAGATTCTTAGAAAAAATTTGATTGGCTACTTGGACAAAATCTAAAACCTCAATTTCATATGTGACATTAGAAGTTAAATCATGTGTTATTCCTACATCCCTTTGATAAGATAATATCATCCACCTACTTTAACATAGAGTTCTTGGAAAATACCTTATGGCCTAGGCCAAAGACACACCTATGGGTAATGCCTTGTCCATTGGTTATTTTTTATCTATATATGTTATAATAAGTCTGGAGTTGTGCAGAAAAATATGTATACAATAATATCTATAGGATCAAAATACTTTTTATATTTTCAAAATATCTTGAGATGCTTGCAAATGCACTTGGATCAATGTCATGGACAATGAGATGACTAGAGTGTGACAACTTCACATCAACTTTGGATTAATGTCATGGACAATGAGATGACTAGAGTGTGACAACATAGTAGCATCATTATAATCATTATGTATGTGTATCAACACATGTATGAGAATGAGTCCCACTTTGATGTAATTTTCTCCATTTATGAGAGCATACAAAAACTTATTTGATGCACTTGTGAACTAGTGTCACATCCATGAGTGTGAACACAACTCACCAATTTCTCTCATTACATTTCTCGAAGCTTTGAGAAAATTGATTTGACCATTTCATCATGAATATTCACTTTTAAATATTTTAGAAAGGGAAGTCAATTTCAAGAGAGATTATCTTTTGAAGAAATATTGAAGAAATATTAAGACCATTGGATGGAAATTGATTACAATAACTACAAGATGGATTGGTAAGAATAAAATCTAAGAAAATGACTTAGCTAAATTGCCACACAAATTTAATGTACAGACCATCTCCATTAATTTATTATTTTTTACTTTACCTTCAAATTATTATT